>JBBPBX010019771.1:9417-36382 GCA_038048925.1 Garcialebias charrua | reverse complement strand
TAATAATAATAATAATAATAATAATAATAATAATAATAATAATAATAATAATAATAATAATAATAATAATAATAATAATAATAATCATTTTATTTAAAAGCGCCTTTCAGGACACCCAAGGACACTTAACAAACCAATACAGTTCAAACATTATCAGTGACAAATTGAAATATAAAATACATAAAGATTATAAAATGCAAAATAATAAAAATACATTTAGTAAAGTTAATGATAAGCTAGTCTAAAGAGATGTGTTTTCAGGGCTGTCTTGAACAGAGAAAGGGAGGTGGTGTTTCAAAGGTCTGGCGGTAGAGCGTTCCAGAGGTGAGGGGCAGAGCAGGTGAAGGCCCTGCTCCCCATGGTGGAGAGGTGGGCAGAGGGTACATGGAGATGTAGCGAAGAGGAGGATCTGAGAGAGCGTGATGGGATGGAGATTTGTAGGAGGTCAGATAGATAAGGAGGGGCAAGGTTGTGGATAGATTTGAACGTGAGAAGTAGAATTTTGAAGATGATGCGTGATTTAACCGGGAGCCAGTGGAGCTGCTGCAGGACAGGAGTGATGTGATTATAGTAGGAGGTTTGAGTGATGACACGGGCAGCTGAGTTCTGGACCATCTGTAACTTGTGGAGAGATTTGTTGGGGAGGCCGTAGAGAAGGGAGTTGCAGTAATCGATACGGGAAGTCACAAGACTGTGCACCAGGATGGCTGTGGAGCGGGGTGTGAGAGAAGGACGGAGACGGTTAATATTACGGAGGTGGAAATAGGCAGACCGAGTAATATTGTTGATGTGTGAAGTGAAGGAGAGAGTGGTGTCGAGGATGACACGAGACTCTTGACCTGAGGGGAGGGGGATAGCAGAGAGTTGTTAAGGGGGACGAGAAGATGTTCTGATTTTGAAATAGAGTTTTTGGTACAGACAAGAATGATTTCTGTTTTGTTACGGTTTAGTTGAAGGAAATTGTTAGAAAACCAGTGATTTAGCTCATTGAGACAGTCGGTAAGGATGGAGGGTGCACTGTAATAAAATATTTTTGAGTGCTGTAAATACTACCCATGCAAATTATTTTAAACTACCTTAATATATTAGGCATCAATTAAATTAAAATATAATGGGTAAATCTTATCGACACTACCTAATTTTGGACTGTAACAATTCCAGCATAACAAATAGCAGAAATTGTACCCTAATATTTTTGGCCGTACATCGCAATGTGCGCATGCGCAGGAAGGTCGACTACCTCGCGGCGCTCAAACTGGACAGGACTTCCATTCTGAAGGCAGGTGAAAACGCGGATCTTCTGCATCGAATGTAAGCAAAACTACCATTTAATACAATTTGTTTAGTGCCAATAATGTAAATGTTGACGTATTTAATGGTTCACAAGACTTAACTGTATGTTTTATGTAATATAAGTCAACGGTACATGGTAGAAACTTAAAAAATTTAGCCTACGCTAACTGCAGAAAATCAGAGTTGTCCGATTTAATCTTTACTTTTTTTAGTTTAAAACTGTGCATAAGTGGTGTTGAAGTGTACAATCTGGTCTTGGCTCAATGGCCTGGCGGTCGGAGAGGTGTTTCTTTTTCCTCGCTCCTTGGGTGGACCTTGGCGAGCTGGGGGGGTACGCAGGGTCAGCGGGGGAGCTGACTCGCTGTGGGAGCACTGTTCCTGCAGATATTTTTCTCCCCATCCCTCAACACGCACCTCCGCCCTCTTCATCTTAAATTAATACATGTAGGGAATTTGAGTCTCGGGTGTGCTGCAATGGTTCTACATCTCTGTTGTTCAGAACACCTGGGACTCAATTTTATATACACTTTAGACATTCATTCATAAACTTCTTCATAAAAGTCACATATAGGGAATGGAGTGAGCACATTGTTATGGGTGGCGGGATGACATCACTCTCGCCCCCATGCCTGTGCTCACTCAACATTATGCATTTAGACAATTAGGGCTTGGGTTAGAGTTGGAGTGGAGGGGAAACTGGTACAGTGCCAGCCTTTGCTCCTTCTCTTTCCTTTTTTAAGTACACTTTAGAACAACACTCACCAACAATACATTTGGGGACGGGGGTGTGTGTGTCGGGGTCTTGATTTGTTAATTTCAATTTTATTTATTTATGTATTTATTTATATATATATATATTATTTATTTATTTTTCTCTTACCCCCCTGGTTGCCTGGCGGACATTCTGGGGGTGGGCCGTCAGGGGTTGTGCTGGGGTGTGGGGGGGTTCGGGGCCTGCGAGTTTGCCGTGGGCGGGACTGGCGGTGCGCTCCCTCTGGGGCTGCTTGGGCTCGAGTGTCCTGCCCTGTCCTGTCGGCGGGGCGCGGGGTGGGCCGGATCTTGGATGTCTGCTACTCTCCACCCCAGAATGAATGGGCCTACCTCCTGGGTTTGGATGTGGGCTGCCCCATGTAGGGAGCAGGTACATGTCTTGGACCTGGGGGGTATAGAGTGTGCTTCGGGATTATGAATGGAACGTGTCGTTATTGTTTGTCTTTCTATGACTGAGGGTGAGGATGAGGGTGGGTCTAAATGAGTGTGTCTGTGTATGAATGTTTAAGTGTCAGGCTGGGACTTGGACTGCCCCCTCTCTGATACTTCTGAGGCTACCTAGTGTCGCGCTCCTGCCACGTGGCCCCCTGGTGGGTGTTCCTCTGCCTGCGGGCGTGCTTGGGACCCTCACTATCTGGGGCTGGGCGCTTGGGCGTTGGTCGGCTCGGCCTGGTGGCTGCCTGGCGGGGCTCGGGTCCTCTGGTCCTGTCGGGTCTGGGCCTGAGGGGTGGGCGTCCCCGGTGCCCGAGCATCGGTGTCCGGCCCTGGGGCTACGTCGGTGCAGCGGGCTCTGGCGGGGGCCTGTGCATTTGTCGCTGTTGACCCCGGGGGGTCATTGTGTGTGGTCCCTGGTGGGGTTCGTCCGGTTCTTCCCCTTGGTCGGATCTGGGGAGTGGACGAGTGGCTCGTCCTGTTCGGGTGGTCCTGGGGACTCTGGGCTCGGGGTCCTTCCTGAGGTCTTGGGCTTTGATCGCCCTTTCGTCTGTCTCGGGCTTTGGGGGGACAGATCTCTGATGCTTCACAATCGCTACTGGATGTTCTATTGGAGGAACCTTATTTACTTATGCATGCTCACAACCACACACAAATGGATGCAGGGATGTATATGTAGATATATGTAGATGGGTATATAAATGAATATAAATATATATGTATGTATACTGTATATATATTTGTAGGTATGGGTATGTTTATATATAGAAATCTAATGCAAGGTCATGAATATTATCAGTCTTTATGCTTGTATGTTTCGTTGCTGTGTTCTGTCATGTGCTTTGCAGGATTGTGGACGGAGGTTTGGTGTGTTTGCCTTGTGCTCTTTTTGTGGATAATTGTTGTTTTGTTGTCTCACTTTCTCTTTTCTTTCTTTCTCTCTATTAAAAAAAAAATACATATTGGAGTGAGAGGATGGCTATAAGGTGTGAAGGGAGGCCATCTATAAATGGAAAAAAAAAAAAAAGAAAAAAGAAGTGTACAATCAGAGTTGTCAGAGTTAATCGATACTTTTTTTGTGTTGAAAACTGCGTAAGTGGTGTTAAAGTCTTTTCTTCGAGTGCAAAGCTATAAGCTAACTACATCCGGTGTAGTGTCGAGTTTTGTTACCCTGCTGATCTCGTTCCCCGCCCTCAGACTTGACAACAGAAAGTGTTCCTCCTGCTCAAATGTGTACATTTTTGGCATAAAGAAACATCAGTAAATAAAAAATCTCAGCATATGTACTCAGTTGTATCTATTGAACTCCTTTGTGGTTTTATTTTAGTTATTATTTACTGCCCGACAAGCTAAATACTTTTAGACTATGATGTAGCCATCAGAAGATGTTTCTCCTGCTATAACGGTCTAAAAAGATCGATATATTTTTCTTTTAGCACTTAATTAAAATGCTTGTTGTTAAAAACAACCATGGTTAGGAGGAAAACGAAAGGAAACCGTTTTGAGAACCAACCTTGCCGGGGAAACATATTTCGACACAACACCGGCCGGACGCATGCGCAAAACGCTGCGTTCCGTTGAAATTTTTTTTCTCTCGAAAGTTAAAGTAAGCGTTGGTCAGCTCTAGAGAAACCAGACCTCTGATCTGTGATCGTTACTTTTTTTGTGTTGAAAACTGTGCGTAAGTGGTGTTAAAGTCTTTTCTTCGAGTGCGAAGCTATAAGCTAACTACATCCGGTGTAGTGTCGAGTTTTGTTACCCTGCTGATCTCGTTCCCCGCCCTCGGACTTGACAACAGAAAGTGTTCCTCCTGCTCAAATGTGTACATTTTTGGCATAAAGAAATATCAGTAAATAAAAAATCTCAGCATATGTACTCAGTTGTATCTATTGAACTCCTTTGTGGTTTTATTTTAGTTATTGTTTACTGCCCGACAAGGCTAAATACTTTTAGACTATGATGTAGCCGAAGATGTTTCTCCTAACAGGTGTAGTGTCGAGTTTTGTTTCCCCGCCGATCTCGTTCCCCGCCTTCAGACTTGACAACAGAAAGTATGGCTAATGGCTAAGTTTATGTTTGCTAATGCTACTTTTTGTCTCCACAGATACTGCACCTTCCATAATATTCGACCCATCACCCTCTCATCAGAGGTAAAATGAGTATTGAAAGACTTAACTGTTACCTAAGTAGAATACTCTTAACATTATTAGAATTATTTTAATAATTATAGCAATACAAGTCAAATTACTATTTTATTTAACTATAATTACAAACTTTACTACATAAAAAGTACTCGGTACCAAGTACTTTTAACAGTAGGCTTTGTGTTTAATGTGTTAGCAATGGTGACCTAATGATGGGCATTGAGTATTTTTCCAAACAGCTATTAGTAGGAATGGGTGTTGTTGAATATACATAAATAAAATCAGAAAATGATTATTCAAAATATTTTCAACCTATACACTTCAAAATTAAAGTATTTCAGATTCAGTTCATTATGTATTTATTAAATTTAATGTTTAAATGGGTATATATATATATATATATATATATATNTAGTAGGAATGGGTGTTGTTGAATATACATAAATAAAATCAGAAAATGATTATTCAAAATATTTTCAACCTATACATTTCAAAATTAAAGTATTTAATGTTTAAATGGGTATATATATATATTTTTTTTTTTAACAAATCAATTATATGCCACCAGCTTTTCTGGGCCCCAGAGATGGACTGATGCAAAGTTGAATAGTGTCCGGCTGCCTGAAAAGTCAAATTGTTCTTGTAAATAATGGAATGCTGTGGCAGGTCAAAAAGGAACAGGACTGTCTAAATTGTTGAGCACAAAGTTCAGAAGCCAGCCTTTGTGATAGAAGGCGACTACTTTATTTGCGACCTGATAGTGCAACTAACAAATATTTCCAGTCGCACTAGTGTGCCCAGTCGTTCAAGGAGGAGGGGGAGCAGTTGCCCGCTGAAACAAAAAGTCTGTGTCTCCTAATAAATCAATCTAGCAGCATCAACACAGCCTTACAATAACTGTTGTCTTAATTATCTGCTTAGGATTTGTCAGTAATGAACGTGTTTTTGTTTTTTTTGGTTATCTTTGCATGTTTGCTAGATCAAAGAGGAGTTCTGTCGTATTGCAGCCATTCCTCTGGAGGAGACATTTATGCAGAAATTCGATGAGTATACGCCACAACTTCTACAACTGCTGCGTGGAAAAGGTGGAGTTGCAGGTCACAGGATTCACACTCTTCTGGACACTTTAAATCAGGTATATTGTTGTTTAATATTATCATAAATTTGCAAAGACCTGTTTGCATAAAACTAGTTGGAAGTTGGAATTGTAAAAATGGCTTAACTACTACACAAAACTTTTGTAAAAAAAAAATAAAAAATATATACAGCGTTTCCGCTACATGTAATTGATTGTGGTGCACCGCCACGGTACAATGAAAGCCACTACACTTTCAAGATGGAAGTACGTTGTGGATCTACCTTTGTCGACAAAACCAGCTTTAAGTCGTTTGAATATGATGCCACAAACTTGGCGTATTTATCTTTAGGCAATTTTGGCTATTCTTCTTTGCAGTTTTCAGCGGCCATTTTAAAATATCTCCAGCGATATTGAATCAGATTCAAGTCTGGACTGTGGTTTTTGGCCACTATTTTCTGGATGCACTGTAGATTGAATTGGTTGAATTTGAATTTGTTGGAAACAATTATATTGCCATCCATAAAGTACTGGTACCCACCTTCTTGCTAAATTAGTTTAACAACAAAAAAAGTGAAATGTTCAAAATGTTTCATTTTCTGAAATGTAATAGTATAAACACCTTTGACTTAAGCTGTACACATTTTCACTAAACATTTAGATTTACCTGACAAGATTTACCTGACTAAATAAAGGTTGAATGAATTTAAGGCACCTTTTTAAAGTGACTAAACACATTTTTATACATTTATTTACAGTCCCAGAGTGTTGAGATAAGAAGAGATGCTGTCATTCGTGGTCTTATTGAGTACCTTGGAGAAAACCAAGAAGATCTCTTCCTTGACTGCCAGGTATGTTATGAAATGACTGATCATCTCAAGATGTTCACGTTTTTTTCTCTCCTTTCTTGTCATCTTCTTTCATCTCCTTTTTTTTCACACTACACCTAAAGAGTAACGATCTAATCAAGTCAATGCACAACTTCAGTTGCTACAGCTAGAAACTAGCAGTCATTCCCAAAATCTGGGTGTAGTGATGGACTCTGACCTGAACCTTCAGAGCCACATATCTCCAGAGGCACAGCTCAGCTCGGCTCGTTTCTGCTCGGATTAGTTTGGCTCAGTTATACTGCATCTCCATGTCAGTGTGTCCCTCACAGACAGAAACTATTGGTTCCACAAGAGAGCAGCTTAATAACTACGTAAAAGCTCAGCCTCCCATTTTAGAAAATCTAGGAACCAGAAGTAAACCTGCAGTCTGACAGTGAAGTGCTCTATTAGGAAAATATAGAACAATAAGATCTTTAATTTAAGATGGAGCTTGGTTGTTGAGAGCTTTAAATAAAGTTGGTTTTCTGATTGATACACAATAATCAGCTTGTGTTGAACAAGAAAACTGATTTATGTTGAAACGATCTTGTTGCTGATATACTATATTTAAAGTGGTCCCTGTTTTTTTTTTGTTTTTTTTTTACAACCAAACATGAAGGACGAACAAGAGGACTACGTGGACCAAACCATGAAGGTCCTTGTGATCCATAATCCAATGGCCGAGGAGGATCCTGCAGAAGTGTCTGTCGTGATTGAGGGAAACCGAGTCCTCAATGGGTGTGGAAACAGAACAAAAGCATGTGTTCTGTTTATGGGTCTGATCTACGCCCTCAACCTCGAGTATCCAAAGACGCTTAAAAACACATTTGATGTTTTCCAAAAACTTTTGCTGGAGCTTGATGGAGCAAAGCTATGCAGAAAGGTCCACACTCTCAAAGGAAAACTCATGGATTGTATGTAAGTTTTTATTTAATCATTCCACGAACAGAACGTTTTAATCAGTTATTTGAGCTTTGTAGATTTGCAAAGTACATGTTTGTTCGGTTATTTTTATTTTTGCTGGTTCTCAGAAATATTTGAAACGTTGTGTTCCAAAATCCTCCCTGTGACACACAGATTACGGATACTTTGAACTGACAGGTAACTAACATGTAGAGGACCAAAACTGACATAATTATAAATAAAGCAGAAGTATATAAATAGATCAATAAATAAATAAATCCACTTAAAATGCTCAAATTAAATTAAAAAAGAGAACTTTAACTTATTTTTTATAATTTTATTGGCAGTCTTGATTTTTTCAGCTTAGTTCCAATAAATTATGTTTTAGCACATAATTTACTTTACTGTTTTTTCCTGTTACTTGGACACATTTTTTATATATTTTTTATATTTCTTGACCACAAGTCTTTATTTCGATGTTGTTTTTACATTAACTTATGCATTTGTGCTTTGAGTCTGCTCCTCTCCCATTGGTCGACAGACAGGAAGGATCAGAATCGATGTGCAGACAGACTGTGCATGCTTTTGCTGCATCAGCTTAGTTTAACGTTTAACCACAAGCATGTACAGTCGGTCTGCACATTGATTCTGCTTCTTCCTGTCTGTTGACCAATAGAGGAGCTGAATCAAGATGGACAGCCCACCTTATTTGCATAATGAAGCAGACATGCTGAAGGTAATGTAAAAACAAGTGTGAGAAATGTCAAACAACACATGAAAATAAAGACTTCAAGATTTTTCTTTCAATAAATATAAACATTTAAAAGACACAAATGTAGAAGTAAAAGGAAAAACAAAAATATATGTATTTTAAAAACTGTAAAATGTAAATTATGGTGCTACAATATATAATTTGTTGGAACTAAGCTGGGAGAAAGAAATGGTCAATTAAAATATAAAGTAAAGTTTTCCATTTTTAGTTTAGTTTATGTGGTGCTTTTTAAGTGTGTATTTATGTATGTATTTATTTTATTTATGTGTGTATGTATGTATTTATTTTATTTATTTGTGTATGTGTGTGTATGTGTGTGTATGTGTATGTATGTGTGTGTATGTGTGTGTGTGTGTATGTATGTGTGTGTATGTGTGTGTATGTGTGTGTGTGTGTGTGTATGTATGTGTGTGTATGTATGTGTGTGTATGTATGTATGTTTGTGTCCATCCATTTATAAATGTCTGCTGCTCCAGAGCAAAGGTTTATTGTTCTTAAAAAATAAAGTACAGGTAATGACTCACTGATTAAGGGATGAATCTTGTTGAGATGTTTGTGTTTGGCAATAATTATGCAGCCCTGTTGCGTATGCATTGTTGAAAAACTGTTCAAGATTCAAAACATGTGCAAATTTTGCTAAGAAAATGTAGCACAGTTCAAGGTGCTGGAAATGAGTATATGAGATTGTTTGGTACTGTTTGTTGAGCATGTTCATTAAATCAAAATTTATTTGAAATTTTACTGTCTGAAATTTTTGAAATTTTACTGTCTGAAATGTATTTTTGTGTAATTCTTTCACATAGTAGATACTAGATAATGGCTATTTATAGTTTATAATTATGTAAAATTATGAAGTACATCCACAATAACACAAAGCATTACTTTTACTAAATTTTTAAAGGTAAATAGTATTTAAATATATCCAAAAGAGTTATGTAGACTTTACCTAATTTATTTTAGTGTTTCAGAGCTGTTGGCATTAGACATAGTTTACTAAAATTATTTAGTTAAATTTACCTAAATAAACTAAGTGCATTACTAAAAATTTTAAGGTAATTGGTATTTAAATGTATCCAAAAAAGTTAGGTAGATTTTACCTAATTTACTTTGGTGTTTCAGAGCTGATGACATTCGATACAATTTACTAATATTATTTAGTGAAATGTACCCAATTAAACTGAGTGCAAATTGTTACCTCACCTTTTTTGGGTAAATTCTATAGATTGTTTTTATCAGAAACTATAGTTTCAACACTTACAATAATTTGAATGCACATATATTGTATAAGTACTGTAGTGAGGTTTCTGTCTACTAGATTCTCACATTGTATACATAAACCTGTCAACAACACAGATCAGTTCAATATAAAAAAACAAGCATATTCCATATGATTAAAAATTCCCCTATAACATGCCCATAAACCTCTATGACTCAGGACACTTTTGTCAGATATGTGCAGGCCAAGACAAGGAGAACAATACTAAACTGACGTAGAGATCTTAATTTGCTTACCGGTAATAACTGAAAAGATCTATTTGCACAAACAAACTTTTCGATTGTTAATACATTATATTTGAATAGATAAGCACCCTTACTACAAATAAAGCTGTTGGTAATAAAACGACTAAAAAAAATCATTAACTTCAATAGTTTTCAAGGAAATTTTATTCCCTTTGATGCAATTATGAAAAAGACTGGCCTGTGCATAATAACAGGTCGTCTTTCAAGGCTAAAGCCATCATTAAAACAGCAACTACTACACAGGAAAGTAGTACACAAACACAAAGGTTTCATTCTCAGCTTTTTATTTGCACAGTGTCAGATTCTGAGATGCTGAATGTCGGCACAAATCAGAGCGCCTTACAACATATGAACATTCTTTCCAACAATAATCAAAGGGCCACTGTTGAACATATTTTTAGTCAAATATATTGTATCTCCAACAACCACAAATCTACATTCTCACACAAACACACACAATTACACACACACAGCCACAATCCTAACTAGGTGACTAAATATCTACAGTACCTACCTACACGTGACCAGTACGTCCACTGTTATCTGATCCACATTTTATCATGTTAGTAAAGCTGGGAATTGTTTTTCAAAAGGACCTAAAACTGTCAGCTGTAGAGGGACAAAGCCTGAACACTATGTCATGATTTACTACTCTTTATGTTGGTCCACTGATCCCTCGCTCTGTGTAATTACACCTCAGAAACAGGGCTTAATTTGAGCTGGATCCTGCCGGAACACGCTCTGGGAACCAGGCCCGGCGGCATGGGCGGGCATTAAGGGACATTGCCCCCCACAGAGTCAGCTGTGCCCGCCCTGACTGGACGACGGGAAGTTTTTTTGTTTGTTTGTTTTTAATCTCTGAGTGTACATCTTTCTATTTTTCCTATCTCTGTTTGTCAGTCATACAATTCAACCAATCAATGAAGCCAAGGCAACATTCTAGCCAACTACAGTTCGAGGGGGGCGGGTCACTGACTTAATGCGCAAACTAGCTGTTTTCAAACAGAAACAGCCACGCTCACCATTGTCCGTGTATCATGGATATTCGGACTTTTTTCCAAAAAAACAAGAGGACAACGATTGACACTGACAGTGGAATAAATGAGAGCGGACAGGAAGCAGCACCATCCATTTCAGTTGGAAACGTAAGCACTGAAGTCAACTCTAGAGTAAACATTCATGCTAGGAGGGTTAGCTACAGAAGCTAGGGAGCACAAGGAGCAGAATCGAGCAGTGCTCAGCCAGTCGGAAGAAATGTGAGTGACGACGTCAACAACAACAACAGTGAAGTCTGTGGTAACATTACAACTGAGAGGAGGAATTAGAGAAGGACTTGACTTGGAAATTTAGGAATGAATGGAAGGACAGTGTTTTAAGAAGGTTTCACACACTACACAAACGCTGCCTGCCACTCTACTAAAGGTGGAGTAAACCCCTTTCTAGTTTCCCCCACCCTGCCTCCCTCGCACATAAAATGGTGTTTCTTGCAGGCAGAAGAGTAAAACTTCTTTGTTTTGCTCCTTGTGCTTCCCAGTTGTTGTAGTTAAACCTCCTAGCATGAATGTTCACTTCAGTCACAGTGTTCAGCCTGACACTAGTGCTTATATTTATCACTGTATGTTTATGTTTGACTTTTAATTGAATGAACACAGCACTACAGGTTGGGTTGTCTTGTTCTTTTTTTTTGTTTAGATTTTGTGATTTTATTGAGATTGTTTCTTCACAGCACTGTATTAGGAGTGGTCACAGAGCCGCTGTTCAACTTGAAGCAAATAAAATGTTTGTTGAAAAAAATATGCCCCCTTGAAAAAATAGAATTCCCCCCCCCCTTTTAATTGTTTCTGCAGCCGGGTCTGCTGGGAACTCTCTATTTTGAGAGGGTGCGTTCTGGTAACTGTTTGCTAGAATCCGGCTTGGATCCGGTAACTCTCAGGCTTACTAATAATAAAGTTATGAACAAACATGTCTGCCTTGAACGAATAAAACTTATATTAGATATGTAAACTGAAAATATTTACATGAACACAAATTTTAAACACAGCAGCCACTTACGAACATACGAGCTGCTTCTTCAAGTAGCATTTCCGTGTCTACCATTAGCAAAATCTCCACCCCTAAAAGAGTAGTGGGGGTGAGTGCCAAGATAACCAGGCAGTTGTACATGGGCATGAACTCACAGCCACCTGGAAGTTTCACATGTGGAGTCGAACAACAATTAGCAGGGACAGAGTCGGGCTTGGTTCCGTCAAGTAAGGGGGTGGGGATGGGATGCTTGACAGAAGCAGAGTGTTTACAAATGTAGATAAACGTAGATGTTTAAAAACCTGTTGAAATACACCTAAATGCAGGAAATCACATCTACTTTATTCAAAAAATTCTGGGGGAGGACCCCCAGACACCCCACCCCCACCCCATGCTATTTGCATTCCAGCATCCATCGGTTTACCAATCAAGCCCTGCTCAGCAGTAACGTCTGTGTGATGCAGGGTGCTGGCTACAGGAGGAGACGATGATGTGAGCTTTGTTAAATCATGGTACCAGTAATATTTAAAGACCTTGAGGAAGGAATGCCCATCATCTTTTATGTTAGCATACTGTATTTAACTAAGATCAACTTATGATAAGAGGGGAAGAAATGTGGCCATTTTGGTCAAACTTTGAAAGTGACATTATGCACAATCTCAAAAGATATTGCAAGATCTGTTACAGCTCAAATTATGGGTAAAGGATGAGTCTCAACTGCTACCACATCAAATTTTAGCCCATTATTAATACATTTTTTGAGGTATACAGTAGTCCCTCGTTTAATGCGGGGGGTTGGGACCACGCCCCCCTGCGATAAGTGAAAAAACGTGAAGTAGGAATACAGTAGTCCTTGTTCAAGTTCAAGTACGGTAAACTTTATTGTCACTACCATCTCATAGTAGTAGTAAGTAGCAGTTTAATTTAGTATTTATATACATGTATACTGTACATTAAAGCGTTTTAAACCCTTCCCACGTTCTTACAATGTCTCTAACAAGTTTCTAAACACTAAATGCTCTAAAAGAGCACAGCATGCCATGATCTCAGCTCTCTGCCTCCGGCTGCTCTCTGCCATCTGCCAGCGCTCTCGGCCACGCCCACTTCTCCGCTCTGCAGCAGAGATCTGACATGCTGCAGGAGGAAGCCTCTCCTGCAGCTGTGGCTGTACACAGGTGCAGCAGGTGCTAAATATATTAAAAAATAATTTATTTTAAATAAAAATCTCATGCCGATAGTGCAGCTCTTCCACCAATCAGCTAATTGTGTCATGTCCAAGCTTGCTTTGAAAAACTGCAATAGAGCGAATCCACGAAAAACAAACCATGAAGTAGCTAGGGACTACTGTATTGTTTCTTGTGTTAGTTAAGGTTGATTACTGTTGCGGCCATCTTGATTTGTCGTTGCAGACGTATATCCATTCTGGATGTGCATACATTCTGAGTTTCATTAGTCTGCCCAGTGGTTTACAAAATATTTTGCTAAAATGACAAATGAACGCATGCACACATAGAGATAGGAGCAAAAACATTATTGCCCTTTTGTCTTTGGCAGCAGGCAATAACAATGATGTTTTTCATGTGTGCAAAGTAGAGTGACACAGAGTTGATGCAGTGAACTAGAGGCAGCAAACATGCTTAAGGATATGTAAAACTTTAAAGGTTAGACAATGTAATAACCTACATACCAATAGGACAGAGGTATTATCATCTCGTGTCTTTTATGTTTTGCTATAAATGAAAGAACGTTGTTCTGGGAAAAAAAGAAGAAAAAAAACATCTATTGGCAAAATTAATACCAGCTGTAAAACAGACTGCAGAACTCCTGGCAATAATTTATCCACTAATGCTAATTTGCATGGACATGCAAGAACAAACAAAAGGTGAATCCACAATTTAAGCAAAGCCAAATGTAGCTACTCGCGGTCCAAATTTCCACAGCATAGCTTGAAGCTACAGCGTTTGTTCCCGGGTGAACGAGAACTTCAAAATGAGATGCAGCCAACTTCCAAAACAAAAATAGTCTGCGTCACTCAGATTAAAAAGAACAAAGTGCACATGCAGATGAGCACCAAATGTTCAGATACATGAAAAAAAAAAAAGCATGAATGCACAAACTGCAAGCAGATCTGCAAAGGAGAGCTCTGAATAAAAGAATGGCATCAATAATTCAGTGGCTAGGTTATTTACTTGTGCTATGGTGCAAACTCCATTTCATCATTTTTTTTAATGCAGAAATGGATCAGGTTGTATGTAGAGGGAGAAGGAAAATGGAAAACAATAAATAAATACATGCAGGCGTGTGACGTTGTCCATTTACAAGACAAAATGCAGGATCATTGGAGCACTGATTCTTCTAAGCAGAAGCCAGCTGCTCGCCTGCTCCCACCCTGAGGCAAAGTTACTCTCAGATATGGCATGCTGATATATGTTCTATAAAAAATGATGACGTCCCTACACTGTAATATGGTGCATGGTTTCAATCATATATCAGTGGCGATGTGACACATCTTGCTCCACAAGAGGAAGTTTAGTGACAAAAAAAGACGTAAGATGAACTGAAGCCAAGACAGTACAGTATATTGATGAGTCCTGAGTTGTGAGGGGAGAGGTTCTCCCCTGGCAGACTAAGATAAAGTAAAAAAAAAGCTTGTATTTAACACTTGACTGAGGCAGGGTGTGTTGTTCTGTGTTTAAGGGTCAACCCAAGCAGACCTCTGCTTTCTGACGATGTCATAGCTCTCCATTTGATGCTGCCTGTCAGTCTGCCACACCGTGACTTTGTGTTTAAACAACGCACGGCCTCGTGTTCTGCGTGGCTGAACACAATGTCACACGCATGACCAAATATACAGAAAGTGGCACAACTTAATGTATGAACAACCAACAGGGCTCTATTTTAATGGTGGCAAAACCGAGGTTGGTAAACAACCATTGTGTCAAGAGGAAGGAAATTTTGTTATCAGCCTGCCTTTTAGGTCGAGTTACAGCTGCGACCAACTCACAATACAACAAACATTGTATCTATCTTCAACTCACAAAGACCGGTTGTTATTCAAACCAAAGACGTACAGAAACTTTTATTTAGATGTATGTTTTAAACCAGTAGCAACACAAAGTCTACCGTTTTATTATTTCGTTTAAAAACTGGAAATGGATTCTGTGATTGTTGTAATTTAGGACAAACCCGATGGCCAAAGCTGGGGATTTTGTTGTCATTAGCCTTTGGGCTACTGTGAACTGATGTTAGGGGAAATGAAATGAAAATGGATATTTGATGAGTGCACTCAATAACAGCTGTGTCGGTGTCAGTATCCACATGCGCTCATTTATTGCAAATAAAATAATAGCTTTCCATTGTTTCAAACTTTCTTTTATCATAATGTGAGTAAAAGACATGTCAAAAAGAAAAATATAAACAATCACTTTTGTAAACTTTTGACAAGGGAAATCAAGACTACAGATAATTGTAATAACAATTTCAGAACAAAGCTTAAAAATTGTAGACATGCAGTGTCATTTGGGCGGGGGGAGATCTCTCCATAGTAATCCTATAAAATAGATTTCTTACATCTTATTTTAAATGGAAATGTAAAAAGTCAAAGTGGCATCAAAGTCTTGAATGCTGATAACTGTCCTGGTACAACGAGATCCTGTATAACCCAGCATGGTTTAAAAACATGCACGTTAGGCTGATTGGTGACTCTAAATTAAACCTAGGTGTGAGTGTGAGAGTGGATGGTTGTTTGGTGTGAGTGAGACAGGTCCCTCTTGTAAATGAGTCCCCGTGACTCAACGAGGCTAGCCTGTATAAATAAAAGGTTGAATGAATGAATGAATGGTTTATCACAGCCCCTTTGGTTAGTCGCGTTGTAAAAATAAGAGCCTAATATAACATTCAGGTGAATTTCTATGCTAAATGTGCTGGAACTGCTGGTTTTACACACTGCATTTGTCTTGTCCTCACTTCATTAAAAGTGTTACCACACTGCCGCAGATCTCTTCCTCACTGTTTTCTATTTAGCTGCAAAGGTGAACTGATGTGATGTGTCCGCTACCAACAGTGAGAGGGCTGACAATGATTTTTATTCACCCTCATTTTTAATAAAGCAAGTCTGATTGTAATAGAACCGTTCTGACAAGTTATCTGTACTGAAGTGATGTGCCTTTAATGAATGAATATATAAATCAAGCAGATCCATCTGCCCTGGTTTGAGTGTGAATATCTGGAAGGCTCATTAAAATAAAAGTGGAAGCCATCCGAGGTTATGTGGAGTCCACGTAGGATTATGGCTGTTTCTGTGTTTAAAGCAATGGTTCAGATCTTTTGAAGTGGGGTTTTGTGGAAATGAACAAAAAATATCCTAGATAGCTCTTTGAGCACCCTTAGTTTGGAATTTTTGATTTTAATACTCACTGAATTGACAAACTAATAGCTCAATGGAGCCAAGACCAAAAATTAGACAAGCTGTTCCCTTCATGAACCAGCGCTTATGTTAACACTAATTCATAACACTTTTTCATTGTCAATGGTTTCATTTTTTTAATATATATAATTTTATGTTTTTTTGTTTGTTTGTTTGTTTGTTTTTTGTGGCAAGCACAAGTAGCAGCAGCAACTAGATGTAGCACTTCCATCCTGATGCATTACTGTACCAGCAGGAAAATAATGATTTTGCAAAGGTTTGAAAAGTAGCATTCATGTGAGCTAATACAAGATTTTTAGGGTGGGGTTGTTTTACTACGGCAGCAGTGCATCTTGGTACTGACCACACATCAAGACCAAAGTAAAATGAACTATATTTTTACAAACTGAGGGCTGTTCAGAAAGTATGTGGAACAGGCAAGACATTCATTTATTATAACATTTCCACAGAACACTACTCGAAAAGATAAAAACCATCACTTTAAAGCACAAATGAGGGAAGATTTAAGAAATGGCTGCTTTGCATATCCTGAAGTCACATGTACAGTATGTATGTATGTACAAGTATGTATGTATGTATGTATGTATGTATGTATGTATGTATGTATGTATGTATGTATGTATGTATGTATGTATGTATGTATGTATGTATGTATGTATGTATAATAATAATAATAATGTATTTTCCTGTCATCTGCGTATGTTTCCCATACACAGACGAAATTCGTCTCTGCATTTAACCCAACCACCTACCAGGTGGTGCAGTGAGCAGCCCGAAAGCGCCCGGGGAGCTGGAGAAATAGGTGTGCACTCATAGACACCCCAAGGTGGGTAGTGGCCGGGGCGCGAACCCGCGTCCTTCGGGTCCCAAGTCAAAAGCCCTGCCACTAGACCGTATGTATGTATGAACACATACAAACATACTAACATACAGTACATACATACATACTTGCATACATACATGTGCCGTTGGAAGCTGAGAGCTTCATACATGTGTAATTGGAAGCTGCACATGTATGCATGTACTGTATGTATATACAGTATATATGTATGTATGTATGTATGTATGTATGTATGTATGTATGTATGTATGTATGTATGTATGTATGTATGTATGTATGTATGTATGTATGTATGTATGTATGTATGTATGTATGTATGTATGTATGTATGTATGTATGTATGTATGTATGTATGTATGTATGTATGTATGTATGTATGTATGTATGTATGTATGTATGTATGTATGTATGTATGTATGTATGTATGTATGTATGTATGTATGTATGTATGTATGTATGTATGTATGTAGATGTATGTATGTATGTATGTATGTATGTATGTATGTATGTATGTATGTATGTATGTATGTATGTATGTATGTATGTATGTATGTATGTATGTATGTATGTATGTATGTATGTATGTATGTATGTATGTATGTATGTATGTATGTATGTATGTATGTATGTATGTATGTATGTATGTATGTATGGATGGATGGATGGATGGAAACCATCCAGAACAACAAACAGCTGCAACAGACTGGTAGTACATTAACTCCCTTTAGTAGATCGGGCAGAAAATGGGACTTCTGTCACGCAGCACAACTCTAATCTAATCCTCGACTCTGAGGGCTGGAGCTCGATGCTGAGGACCTGCACTGACATCACATGCCTCCTTGCTGGATCTTCACTCTGTATAAAAATGTAAGACAAGAGCAACTAATCAAATCTGGCTTCACCAGGAGATGGTATGTTTAATTAACACACACATGGATTAATATTAAAGTCACTTAATACATATATTTCAACAGATTATCACAAAGTAAATGACTGGGAAGACACAGCAGGCATGGTTTATTCACAGTAATTCCCCGTATGTGTCCATGACCTAATGCGCCTTAACTACCATTCCTCCACTGTTAGAAACTTCATTATGACTGGAAACAATTACTGTAGTAGTGGCAACGTGTGTGATGGGCTCTCAGCTTCCAACAGCACAGTCGATAGTCTCGAAATGGAAACTCTGCTCTAATCACTAATGAGAAAATTGTTAAGGGGCTAAAGGGAGGGAGAAAGCCACTGGGGAGTGGGGACAAGAAGAAAAAAACAGCCATGGAGGACTGAGTGTAGGATAAAGGTAGCCTAATATTAGACTACGAGAAATAAAATACAATCTCACTTTTATTACCACAACACTGACTCAAGTAATAATCAGATTCATCAACCAGGTAATCGTCTGACATAGTCTTCATCTGATCTTGAACTCCCAGAGAAAAACTGCTGCCCTTATAGCTTGATTTGTAATTGACCCAAGCCTTGGGAAGGGTTTCGCAGAAATCACATTGGCAATCAGCGTAATAATGGATTAGGTCTGTATCCATAACATGGAGCAGCTTCTGGCAGAGAAAATGAGCAGCCAAAAACACATCAGGGAACGCTTCATAAAGCCCACTCAGCACCTGTGGTAGAGACTACAGAAGCTGCAGCTTTCTGTGAGCAGTTCATATGAATTCCTCTGTGTTTCTGTTTTAATAATAGTCTAAACTCTATTTCTCTTGCTCCCATCTCGACCGAGAAATCAATGTTAAGGAAACACTCAAGTTTCCTTCTAGCAAGTAGCAATTTCTGCCAGGATGGCTACATAGCAAAGAGGTGTTTTATGTGGGTAATGCCATTGCACCACAGGCTATGATTGGAAATCTAATAAGCAGGCCTAGGGAAAAGTCCCGTGCTCTTTCAAGCTCCCAGTACCTTTCTCTTCCTCTCTCAACTACGAGGTTTATAAAACCAGAAGCCTCAACACCAGTAAATTAAAATCGCTGCCTATGGAGGACAAGCTGGGAAAACGGCTTCACTGAAATCAATGCAATCATTAGGCTTTTTTATGGGCTCAATACGCTTCTGCTGCTGTGCAAGGCTTTGAAAAGAAATGTAAGGGCTTGGATCTGATTCATTTGCATGTTGTTGCAGAGATATGTTACTGTACTCACATAGGTTTGATTCCCATACCTTCACATCCTGTTTCCCTAGCAATGGTGTTGTGAATTATTGATGTTAGCACGTCTCCCTTCCTCCCACAGTCCCTTTACCCACCAGCCTTCAGCGAGGATCTCCGAGCTCCACAGAGTCTCCTAGGAACACTCTCTGCACACGATCCCAGTGACAAGATCCAATAAAGCCGAACAGGGGGAGGGGGAATGATGCACCCCAATGTTCAAATCAATTGCTTTCTTTTATGCAACAACTCTGTCATTTTTATGCTTTTTCCTTTTATCCTTTTCACTCTGTGATCCTCACTGCCATGCCTGAAGCAACATACATGTTTCTGCAGTGATGGGAAGCAAACTCCAACTAAGGGTCTTTGAGCTCTGTTAGACAAAAAAAAAGGTGTGCTAATATAAATAAAGCGTAATGCAGTAATGCTCCTTATGTTGAAATTCAGAGAGCTCTACTTGTACGGGTGTTAGCTGTTTGTTTGCGCTTTACTTCAAGATCTGTTTCTGTGTTTAGCAGAGTGTACAAAGGAAAAGGCACAGATGTGTGAGAATTCCCAAGGTCTCTGAATGCATGTCTTACCACTCTGCCTCAAAGAGGCTGGGCTGGGGGGAGTCATGGGCAGGATGTGAAATGACAAAATCCAAGTGAATAAATTAAATGCCTCGAAGCCCTTGAAGGAGTGTATATTACCCGCCATCTTTCACGCTTCAACTTAAAAAATTATGTTGTGTTGAGGTAGAGCAGCCATTTTGATCAAACCCTGAAAGGAATATGTGCAATCCCCTGCGAGATTCAGAGATGTCAGGCTCAGAGTATGTTATGTATGACCCTCAGCTACTACTGCACTAATGTTTAGCCTAACAACTGTAAACCTAATCATATTAGGTTTACAGAATTAGGTTTACTTGCTTTGTTTTGGATTTATGTCAGTTTGCTTTGATAGCCAGTTGGATTGAATTTTTCCAAAAGTTAGTTGGTTATGGTTGTTCATTACTTTCTGGAAGTTTCAATAAATAGTTTCATTTTATATGTTGCTTCATGTGTTGCCTGTTTTTCTATTTGTACAGCACTTTGGTTGGCCTTGTCGCTGTTTGAAGTGCTCTATAAATAAAATGGTATGGTATAAAAATTATCCAGGGATCAAGAAATATTTTGCTACCTGACAAAAAGTGTTGACTCAAACCATTAAACCGTTGACTCAACCGGAGGGCCACCAGCATCATGAAGGACACCACTCACCCAGCACACACACTTTTTTGCCCCGCTCCCATCAGGCAGAAGGTTGTGGAGCATTGAGTGTAGAACCACTAGACTGAGGAACAGCTTCTACCCTGAAGCTGTTAGACTCATGAATATCTAACCAGGAAAATCACTATAATGACACTTTAATTGGAGATTTGTGCTGCTGATTATCCATGCTGCTGATTTCTTGCCTTTAAGCTGCTGTATTCATACCCATCTGCTCACAATAGACTCATGTTCAGGCTACTGTTTAATATACCATATTATTTTACATTATTAGTGTTTAGCGTATATCTTAGATCCTTGTATACTGTTACTTTTTATACTTTTGTTGGTTGCTATTTTTGGGTATAACTGGGACCTTGGGTACACAATTTCGTTCCATCTCATGTACCGCAAGTTATTATTATTAAACCTTTATTTTTACCAGGAAGAAATCCATTAAGATTATTAATCTCTTTTACAAGGATGTCCTGGGAATGTGAGTTACAATAAAGAACTTTGAACCTTGAACCTTAATGCTGTGAAGTTCTTGTGAAATGAGTAGCACTTGGAATATGTATTGTGAATTATTCTGTTACAACCATACTTTGCACATCTGTAAAATGGACTGAAATATCAGCATTTTGGGGTTTTCTGAGGTCAGTGGGTTGTGACAGCCATCTTGAACTGGACTGACTCCAAAACCTAATCGGTTATAAATGTACTTTATGTATTTGGAATCAGTCTCAGCTCCAACCACATGAAACATACAATATCAATCAGATTTGCTGATTCATAGCCAGCTTTGTGTTGGTAAATGTTGGTTAACTGTAGCAGCCATCTTGAACTGGACTGACTCCAAAAGCTAATTAATTGTAGATGTACATCCAAAAATTACTCCATGAGAGAAACACTGTTTTTCCTTAAAATCTGTCCACTGAATCTTGAGATTTTTTGCTAACACTGCAGAAAGGCAAACATACAGATATAGGCAGAAACATTACTGCCCTTCACATCTGGTGTCAGGAGATAAACTAATAATTGGTTATTCTGTGCTGTTTTGTAATTTACACAAAGCAATGCAATTCATTTAAAAGAATGAAAAATCCTGTGTGAATTGCTCAAATTGATACCAGTTTTATTGGAATGGAAAATAATATTGGATAACCAGGTTACAGAGCCAGTCAGAAGAAGAGGCTGCTGTCTATCATTTTTCTATGATTTATTATTCATAAGTCTGGTGTTTATGGGACTGTTATCCAAGGCGATGAAGAAATCCCGGCCAGTGTGTACACAGAGAGATAACTCATGTCTGCACTTTAATATCTGAGGAAGTGGAGACAAAAAGGTCTCCTGTGTAAAAGCCAATATACAACATTAAATAGTCTGCTTAAACTAAAGATTGTAAATGGGTGTGTTTTGTTAATGGTAAGTGTCCGCTGATTTATACTGACAACTTCTGTTAAGAGATTATTGGCATTTATTCCCAGGTGGTCTCCTGTCTCTCAGGAAACAAGGCACTTAAAACAAATTGCTTCAGTAAATATCCACCCATACGCATCGACCACTAATGAAAGAATTTGTACAAAATAAGCATTAGAAAACTCAATAGTGGGATTTTTACAAAGGAGATGGTCTAAAACTTGTATAGAATTTTTTTTATAACAAAGTGTCAGATATAAGCAACTTCAGAGTAGAAGCTTCACATGATCACTGAATCTTTGAGGTGAAACATTCAGCTGGCTTATGTCAGAGTTTGTCAAAGGAAAAGCTAAATTTAAAAGTATTTCTATGTCCCGCTGGTTCAAATCTCATTAACTTATTTGATTTAGCTGCATTTTAGGTTTAGTGTTAAATTTAGATAAATGAATCAGAAATTGGATCAAAAACGGCATTTTTTTTTTTTACACATACTCGTTAGTTTCTTATCTCTGAACAAAGTAAAAAATGTTGCCCATTTATCCTGCACTCTGTGGAATTCAACAGCTCATTAGGGTTATATACATTTAAAAAATAAAACAAGGTGAAAGGTTTTATAGTAATTTCAACGTAAATGTTTAAAATTATTCAGGTGAATAAAGTTGAATGTTTTCTTATGTTGGAAAGTCACAGAATTGCACAAAAAAACCTCAGAATATACAGGGTTAAAATCCTAAATTTACTAAACCACAAAAATCTCAGATGTTTCCAGGGATTTTTAAATTATAATTTTGCAAGGAAGGCAAGAGTTTTATGAGATAAGAAAAATCTCATAAATTAACTAAAGGACAAAAGGGTCACTAGGATATTCTGTAAGATGCAAAGGATGAATTTAAAAGTAAAAACTCATAAATTTATGAAAAACTGAATATTAACCTTGTTTCTGTCTCAGCCAATCAACCTCAGAAAATAAAAAGTCGTCTAAAACTCTGAACCTCACGGATACTGAGTCTGTCTGGTGTGATAGTGGCTGTGAGTCATTCCAAACACATCACAGATAACACAGCAGCTCATTGTATAGAGTCCAGTTGTGCAGAAAATAAGCAAGTTCTGACCAAAACAACTAAAACTATCATTCCTCAAGATACTGTAGTGAGACTGACCTTCATGTCTGACCTGGATTTACACCTTTTCACATCTCTCTGAAACTCTTAGTGGTATACTTTTCTTGAGGCTCTCAAGGAGATAAGTGGACACTATTTTACATTTATTTTGAATCAAAAGACACAAATTATTTCAGAAGAGACTTCCTTTTAATTTGTGTTAATTCAGAATTAATTAACATAATAACTTTATGATCATTTATTTGAAATGAGTAGTCACTCTGTGCTGGTATATTTTTTTCAACAAGTAAAATAGTAGTAAGAACTATGGCAAAGTTGAAGATCATGTCAGAATGATTTGTTTAATATTTGTTTAGAAGTTAGAAAACAGTTTGATCAGATATTCACTTCTCTGGCGGTCTGGTTTTGTCTCTGTTCTCAAAATTGTCTGCTTCTTGCTTCTACACATTCCTAACTGACGTCAACAAATCTCCTCCCATGCACTGGCCAATGAACCAATGAACGGAGAAGAAAACTCTGACGTCACATCCTGTTAAAAGTTCCAGCTTCCTGGAACTAGCAGTGCCTGAGAGAGTCCTGAGACGAACAGATTTCCTCTCTCCAAGCTGGTGGACGCGTTGGTCAAGCGCCAAAGACCCCGGCGTCTATCAGCAAAGGTTTCTCAACACGCCTGCTGTGAAACTAATCCGAGCGCGAGCTCAGAACTTTGAATGAATTCTCCGTGGAGGATTCTTTATCTTGAAAACCAAACCGGAACCAGTCGCTACCTCGGGAGGTTGAGGCAGACTTCAAGCGAGCCGCTGGGAAATGAACGCTGCAGGCCTGTGAAAAACGTAGCAGCCGGATGGACGATCCGCGCACGTAAGGCTATCTCATTTTACCGGAGCTGGGGACAGAAAATCTTCGCCAAACGTAAAAGCCGTTGTTCATCGCGGATGAAAAGTTTAGCTGATCCCGACCGAAGAGCGTGCAGAGTCGCTGGTTAACACGTTTCAAGATAGTTCTCCTCATCTTTACTACACCTCAGTCTTTTCCTTCATCTTATATCTCCTCTTAAACTTCTTATATTTCTTCGCCAGATCTAAGATAAGAGCTTGCAGATTACTTTATTTTAAGACCTTATAAATAATCTGTTGTTTCCTTGAAAGATACGTCGATTAGTGAAGTTACGGACGCGTGACTCTCAACTGTTGATGTGTGAATTTATAGGAAAAGTTGATTTAGACCAATCCACTGTATATATGCTTGATTAATGAGTTGTTATAAATAAATGATCGCATCCCTGGATCGAATATCATTACGTCTCATTTGTCACTTATATCCACTCGTTTGATCACACATTTAATTTGTTTAAAATCCATAAAAAGAAGAGAACCCGTGAAGTTACTACTCTGACCTCTTACGAGTGTTGGATACGTTTTTTTATTTTTATATATATATTTTTTAGCTTCTCCCTGCGTTAGGGGTCGCCACAGCGAACTAGTCGCATGAAGATTTGGCAAATTATTTTTTTTACGCCGGATGCCCTTCCTGACACAACCACAGACCACCGAGCTACCACAGCCCTCTGTGTGGAGCAGAGAGCTGATATCTAGGGTTCCCGGGGGAGCAGAGGGTGTGGGTTAAGGGCCTTGCTCAAGGGCCCAGAGTGGGGCAGATGAGGGTGGAGACAGGTGTGACCGCTTCACTTATCCCACCCACATTTTTGATGTTGTCGGTACTGGGGCTTGAACCGGCGACCTTCCAATCACAAGCTCACCGTTTAACCTCTGCGCCACCACTCCCATGTTGGATATGTAATTAATTAAATTAGAAGTGTGTCAGTTAACACTGGCTCACATCCTACAATACAATGATCTCACTTTTAGAGTCTGGCATTAAAGGCAGCAGGAAACGAGCATTCCTTCAAAAAATGTTAGACCATTAATAGCCCATTTCTTTGTCCCTAAAGATTTTGTAGTCCTGTGGGTCTTTTTGATTCTCATGTTATTTTAAACTGTTTATAATCAGTTTTCCACCACTAGAACATCTGTTGTTTTGTTTTTAATAAAAATACAATAAAACCTTTTAATTCCTTCAACCTTTGTTTAGTCTCATTGAGCCCCGAGGACTCATTTGCAAGAGTGACCTGTTTTAAACAAAGAACACAGATGACAACAGTAGACAATCATCCATCATCTTTACCCGCTTCTTCCTTTTCGGGTCGTGGGGGGTCACTGGTGCCCATGTCCAGCCATCACTGTGCGAGAGGTGGGGGACACCCTGGACAGGTCTCCAGTCCATCACAGGGACACATAGAGACAAACGAGACAAACAACCATTCACTTTTTCACTCACACCTAGGAACAATTTAGAGTTACCAATCAGTCTAACATGCATGTTTTTGATCTGTGGAAGGAAACCAGAGTACCTGGAGAAAACTCACGCGTGCATGGAGAGAACATGCAAACTCCACTCAGAGAGGGCCCTGAACGGGATTTGAACCGGGGACCTGCTTGCTGGGAGGCAGCACCTCTACCATCTTCACCACCGTGCTGCCCAGCAACAGATAAACAAGTGATTTAAAGATGAAAATTTACCAGTGTGACAGTCTGCACAAAGTTAATGACAACCAGTTAACCAGTGAATACAGTAGTTACAGCCAGCATCCAACATCCATTAATCTTCCATATTTGCACATTTCTTTATCTTAGGTTGCTTTTTTTTTTACTTCCGATCCGATCCCGATATTTAAATCTGGATATGGCCAATACCGATCCAGTTCCGATATCCTCATCATCAATGATTTTATATGAAGCTGTAATAATCTCCTCTCAAGTACAATGTGTACATATATATGCATAGAAGTCCAAAAAGGCAACTTGAAGTAAGTTTTATTAATGTTGGATAAGTTTCAAAGTTACAATTAAATTCTGCTAACACAAAACGTGTTTTATTTTAATTCCTAACGTGGATGATAAAGGGATTAGTTTAAGTGATTGTTTGTTTAAAGTTATTTTATATATTCTTTTAAATATGGGGGTGATATCAGAATTTTTTTTCTTCTTTCTGCACTCTTTTCATTCAATGTTTTCTTTTTGATGAATTTGTTTTATTTTAATAAATTAAATTAAATAATAAATAGCTTTACATGTGCTAAGTTCATGGCATAAACCAACACAGACATGTTCCTGTTTTTAGTATTTTACATGGCTTTATAATGTAGCTGTTTATGTTTTTTTTAATACAGTTTTCTTGTAATTTTTAAACAATATGCTTTTTTTATGATTGTCTCCTGTTGTACTGATAAATATCTCCTGGTGGGTAAACTATATCTTGGCTGCAAGTATCAAGCCGCGAAATCCTTCATTTTCTACAGCTGATAGCAGTTGGTCATTAATTACGATGAAGTTTAGCAACTTCTTGGTGAACATTTGAGCTTGTGGCTTCAGCGTTGTGTTCTTTTTGTTCAATCCGGGGTGGGCGCTCTGATTTCGGTCAGCCGCTCTCAGCCTGTCCCTCCACCGAGACAGGCAGACAGAGCGGGTCGGACTGGACGCGGCTGGCCGGGTCGGGATGCCTGTTTCGGTTCAGCGAGAGTGGCGTCCCGCTGAAGCCCCGGAGCTCAAATGTCCAACGTAAAACTAACTTTATCGCGGTTTAATGTGGCGCTATGGCTCTGCAGACATTGCACGTTGCTGTCTTGAGGTGTTTAGTGTCAAATACTTCAACACAGCGGACATGTTACGATGAAAAGTTGGCTAAGTGTTAGCTACAGTGTTGCTCACTCAGTCCTCACGTTGTAGCTGGCTGCAAACTATGAAATGGATTTCCTGAATGTGAGGCGGGTCTTATTACTCTGGGTTCATGAGACACGCCTCCATTCAGGAAATCCATTCCATAGTTTGAAGCCAACGTGCATCATGGATCGGAACTATCGGCAGGTTGGATCGGAAAAATCTGATACGGAAATTATGCTGGTATCGGACG
>JBBPBX010019770.1:0-39195 GCA_038048925.1 Garcialebias charrua | reverse complement strand
GGTGTTAATAACTTATATCTCTGCTGGCACAATAACTTAAAGTTTAGTTACTTAAAGTAAGAAAGTTTCAGTGAAGATAAAATGGAGGAGGAAGAGAACATGGAGGATGAGGAGAGTTATTATCTTGAAGTGTTTTAACCAGAAACATGGCAGCTCTCCGGCCGATCTCGGCTACACGTTGGTACCCTTGGTAAAGCATATGACGACTTTGTTACCTCGTGAAGATGGTCAATCTCCCTCGGTCCAGTTTGGTCAGTTTGTTTACTGTTCGTCAGCGTCTCCAGACGTGTGCCAAGACTCGGACCGTAGTAACGGCAGCTCCTGGTGTTGTTGTTCAAGATAAGACGTTCCTTAAAGGAATGTCAATAAAGTGAAGCTTTTTACAGCTTGAAATGGATTTATAACAGGCATGTTATAAATCTTTTAACTGAACAACGTGTCCTTAGCGTGTGACTGTCGTTCATTCAGCTCTTTGGGGAACCTCATGGCTTGAGGACCTCAGCAAACTCTGTCAGTTCCAGCAACAGCTTAGAACTTTAAGAACGGATCTGTGATCAGTGACTTGTTCTTTCCCCATTGGTCCAAAGGAACCAGTGGATGAAGGTCACTCGGATATAAGTTTTTTAGAACAGAGAATAAGTTGTTTAGAATGAAGAGAGAGAAACAGATTGACTGGAGCCAGCTTCATAAAACAACTGATTAAAACTGTGTTCTAACTTCTAACAAACTGAGGAGTTCAGTCTGACATATTAATTCACTTTCACCATTTGATTCATCATATGAAGAAGTGATCAACATTTTGAAATAGCATTGGATTTCCAACTTGAATTAAACAGTTTGAATTAACCAGTCTTTGACTATCAAACATGCTTATACAAGTAACACAAGGTTATTCATCCATTTCCATTTTCTTCCGCTTATCCGGGGTCGGGTCGCGGGGGTAGCAGCCTAAGTAGGGAGGCCCAGACTTCCCTCTCCCCAGCCACTTGGAGCAGCTCCTCTGGGGGAATCCCAAGGCGTTCCCAGGCCAGCCGAGAAACATAGTCCCTCCAGCGTATCCTGGGTCTTCCTCTGGGTCTCCTCCCGGTGGGACATGCCCGGAACACCTCACCAGGGAGGCGTCCAGGAGGCATCCTAACCAGATGCCCGAGCCACCTCAACTGGCTCCTCTCGATGTGGAGAAGCAGCGGCTCTACTCCGAGTCCCTCCCGGATGACTGAGCTTCTCACCCTATCTCTAAGGGAGAGTCCAGCCACCCTGCGGAGAAAACTCATTTCAGCCGCTTGTATCCGAGATCTTGTTCTTTCGGTCATAACCCAAAGCTCATGACCATAGATGAGGGTGGGAACGTAGATCGATCGGTAAATTGAGAGCTTTGCCTTTTGACTCAGCTCTCTCTTCACCACGACAGACCGGTACAGCGCCCGCTTCACTGCGGACGCTGCACCTATCCGCCTATCGATCTCACGCTCCAGTTTTCCCTCATTCGTGAACAAGATCCCGAGATACTTAAACTCCTCCACTTGGGGCAGGACCTCCTCCCCGACCCGGAGAGGGCACGCTACCCTTTTCCGGCTCAAGACCATGGCCTCGGATTTGGAGGAACTGATCCTCATCCCGGCCGCATCGCATTCAGCTGCAAACCGCTCCAGTGAAAGCTGTAGATCACGAGCTGATGAAGCCAATAGGACCACATCATCTGCAAAAAACAGAGAAGCGATTCTAAGGCCACCAAAACGGATCCTCTCAACACCTTGGCTGCGCCTAGAAATTCTGTCCATAAAAGTTATAAACAGAATCGGTGACAAAGGGCAACCTTGGCGGAGTCCAACTCTCACCGGAAACGAGCCTGACTTACTGCCGGCAATGCGGACCAAGCTCTGACACCGGTCGTACAGGGACCTAACAGCCCATATCAATGGGCCTGGTACCCCATACTCCCGGAGTACCCGCCACAGAACCCCCCGAGGGACGCGGTCGAATGCCTTTTCCAAGTCTACAAAGCACATGTAAACTGGTTGGGCAAACTCCCACGCACCCTCCAGGACCCTGTTGAGGGTGTAGAGCTGGTCTAGTGTTCCACGACCAGGACGAAAACCACACTGCTCCTCCTGAATCCGAGGTTCGACTATCCGACGGACCCTCCTCTCCAGAACCCCTGAATAGACCTTACCAGGGAGGCTTAAGAGTGTGATCCCTCTATAGTTGGAACACACCCTACGGTCCCCCTTTTTGAATAGGGGAACCACCACCCCAGTCTGCCAATCCAAGGGAACTGCCCCCGATGTCCACGCGATATTGCAGAGTCGCGTAAGCCAACACAACCCCACAACATCCAGAGCCCTAAGGAACTCAGGACGAATCTCATCCACCCCCGGAGCCTTGCCACCGCGGAGCTTTTTAACCACCTCGGCGACCTCAGCACCAGAGATTGGAGAGCCCGACCCAAAGTCCCCAGGCTCCGCTTCCTCAGTGGAAGACGTGCCAGTAGGATTGAGGAGGTCTTCGAAGTATTCCGCCCACCGACTCACAACATCCCGAGTTGAGGTCAACAGCACGCCATCCCCACCATAAATGGTGTTGGTCGCGTACCGCTTTCCCCCCCTGAGACGCCGGATGGTGGACCAGAATCGCCTCGAAGCCGTACGGAAGTCATTCTCCATGGCCTCTCCGAACTCCTCCCACGCCCGAGTTTTTGCCTCAGCAACCACCCGAGCCGCATGCCGCTTGGACTGCCGGTACCTATCTGCTGCTTCCGGGGTCCCACAGGCCAAAAAGGCCCAATAGGACTCCTTCTTCAGCTTGACAGCATCCCTCACCGCCGGTGTCCACCACCGGGTTCGAGGGTTGCCACCACGACAGGCACCAACAACCTTGCGGCCACAACTCCGATAAGCTGCCTCGACAATAGAGGCGCGAAACATGGCCCACTCGGGCTCAATGTCCCCCGCCTCCCTCGGAACGTGTTCAAAGCTCTCCCGGAGGTGGGAGTTAAAGCTCCGTCTTACGGGAGACTCTGCCAGACGTTCCCAGCAGACCCTCACAATACGTTTGGGTCTGCCAGGTCTGACCGGCATCCTCCCCCACCATCGGAGCCAACTCACCACCAGGTAGTGGTCAGTTGACAGCTCCGCCCCTCTCTTCACCCGAGTGTCCAGGACATGCGGCCGCAGATCAGATGAGACGACAACAAAGTCGATCATTGAACTACGACCTAGGGTGTCCTGGTGCCAAGAGCACATATGGACACCCTTATGCCTGAACATGGTGTTCGTTATGGACAATCCATGACGAGCACAGAAGTCCAACAACAGAACACCACTCGGGTTCAGATCAGGGGGGCCGTTCCTCCCAACCACACCCCTCCAGGTCTCACTGTCATTGCCCACGTGAGCGTTGAAGTCCCCCAGCAGAACAAGGGAGTCCCCAGGAGGCGCACCCTCCAATACCCCCTCCAAGGACTCCAAAAAGGGTGGGTAATCTGCGCTGCCGTTCGGCGCATAGGCACAAACAACAGGTTATTCATTAACACAAAAATAGAGGAATAAGAGAGTCTCTTATGACTTATTGTGTTTTGATTCAAAATAATGTAATAAAATAGTGTCCACTTGTCTCCTTGAGAGCCTCAGGAGCAGTGTGCCACTCAGAGTTTCAGAGAGATGTGAAAAGGTGCAAACCCAGGTCAGAGATGAGGGGTCTATCTCACTACATAAATAAAACTTTAATGTGAGCCCATACCGGCTTATACTATACCATACCATACCATTTTATTTATAAAGCACTTTAAACAGGAACAAGTCCACACCAAAGTGCTGGACAAACAAACACGCAACAGGCAACACAGACAATGAAGTACAACACGAAAAACATAAAAACATTGCAGATCATAAATCAAACGATCCAATACAAATCAGCTGGCATTGAAAGCAATGGAGTAGTAGTGAGTTTTTAACCGGGATTTGAAAACCGAGAGGGAGGGGGCCTGTTTGATGAGCAGCGGTAACTCGTTCCAGAGTCTTGGGCCTGCTACAGAGAACGCCCTGTCACCCCTGCGCTTAAGGCGAGTTTCTGGAACTATTAAGAGTACCTGATCCTCTGACCTCAAAGCACGTGGAGGGACATATGGGTGTATCAGATCCGAGAGATAGGCGGGGGCGAGACTGTTCAGCGATTTGTAGACATACATGAGAATTTTGAATTGGATTCGAAGATGAACCGGTAGCCAGTGAAGGGAGGCCAAGACTGGTGTAATGTGCTCTCTTTTGCGTGTGCTGGTTAAAAATCGGGCAGCTGCGTTCTGAACCAGTTGTAATCGTGCAATGGTGGCTTGACTGACGCCAAACAGAAGTGAATTGCAGTAATCAAGCCTAGATGTAATGAATGCGTGAATCACTGTCTCCAGGTGCTTTTTGGATAATATGGGCTTCAGCTTAGACAGACGCCTCAGCTGGAAAAAACAGGATTTGACGATCATGTTTACATGACTGTTGAGTTTCATGGAAGGATCCATTATCACTCCCAGATTTTTGACTTTTTGTTTTTCGGACAGGGGTAGAGCAGACAGGTCAATGCAGTGGTTTGAGGTTGTGTCATTGGGAAGGAACAATATGGCTTCAGACTTCTTATCATTGAAGCTTAAGAAATTTAAAGCCATCCAGTCCCTGATGTCAGCCAGGCAGTCGAGCAGAATAACCCAGTGGATGAAGGTCACTCGGATATAATTTTTTTAGAACAGAGAATAAGTTGTTTAGAATGAAGAGAGAGAAACAGATTGACTGGAGCCAGCTTATGACTGGCTTATGACTATTCAAATCTAGCCTTGCCCTCGCCTTCCTGCACAGCTCCGCTCAATTCTCATTTCCCTTCACTGCACAGTCTGGGACTTCTCCCATTAACAACCATTTCTCCGGTAGATTTTTGTTCGGACCAATCAGAGAACAGAAGGGACGGAGTTTTGGACCCTAACCCACGCCCCCACCTGTCCCAGCGCGCAGAGCCCTATAAAAGGGCTCTGCCAGCGCGCAGTCAGCGAGCAGCGGCATGTTCTCATTCAAAGCGATGCAAAGCGATGCAGGACTGTTTTATATGTGACACAAATTTATTAATTTCCCCTTCTTAATCCCTTATCTGGAGTTTTCTTTTGTTTTTTGGGCCAAAAGTCAAGTGATCGCTCGCTCCCTCCTCCTTCTCTCCCTCCGCTGAAATGAACAAGGAAATGGCTGAGGTTGTCACGAGAATTAAACTCGGGTTTTACGTTGCTGCCCGAGTCCCATCAGATTTTCTGGTCTTCTGGTGAGCTGGACCAGCGATCCATGGTTTTATTGTATTTTATTAAAACGTTTTATTAACATATAAACACAGAATTTGCAGCGCGGCAGCCGGCAGCAAGAGAAAAGCTGCAGGAGGCGGAGCAGTTGTCAAGTTCACCAGAGCACGGGGAGCAGCCATACATGGCTCTGAGGGGAGGGAGCAGAATGCTTTCCCTGTTCAAAATATCCAATGGTTTTGTTCCTCAGCAGAGGCCAACGCCTCCAGCAAGAATCGTTTTAAAATGGAGAGGTCCCAGACCCTAGTCTGAAGCGAAGTGAAGGACAGGGTCTGGTTTTAACCAGGCTAATTCAAATCACATAGGCTACATAATTTTACTGTAATTATATTAAATACATGTGTTAAATGGGTTAGATAATATGCTAAACATTACTATAACTTTTTTTTTTTTTTTACATATAGCCACCTTATCATGAGCAAGCAGAATGAAGTGTTCCCACATGTTAGAACGACCTGTTTTCCTGGCTGGCTTCATAATTACTCATTTTTAACAATATCAACAACACAACAGTAAAACACTCCTGCTCTTCCAACGCATTACAAACATTTTAGAGCTGTTTTATAGTGTTGAGCACTCTCAATTCCAAACTGTCTCAACCTGTCAGAATTGACACGAATCGGTGGCAGGGAATCAGCTGATTGGACCGCGAACCAGTCAAGCGATTCATTCCGACAACGAAACAGTTTGTGTTTTGGACGTCACGTATCACGTGACTTCTTCCGCACCAAAGCAGGCTCCAAAGCAGTGGTCCGATATAATTTTACTGTAGGGTTTGAAGCATGTTTTGACGCTTTTGTTTCATACTACCATCACTATACATCTTGACCATCCCCTGCCTGCTTTTGATAATCTGCTCTGCTCATGGTAATGACGTCTGCCTTCTCTACAACGACTACGTCTACCAGATCACGATTCAAGTCTGGTTTTGGATTTCTGATCATTTGTGCATGACCCTCGCCTGTCTCCCTGGACCTGTAGTTTGGATCTCCCTCCTAACTGCTCAAGCTCAGCTCTGCCTCAAAATCAGCTCACCTTCAACAGTGACATCACACAGTCCAACTCCTTTAAGGATATCCTTCCTCACCTGTTTACAAAGGTTGGCGATTATAAACTGAACTGTCAGACTAAAACCATTGAACTCCGATTCACTAACCTTCATGTCTCTCCAGATTGTGCTGGCCCAAGGACTCAGACCTCTACCAGAAGCTGTTTATCAATAAATCTTTTAAACCTTCCTGTTTCTGTGATCTGGTTTGAATCCCTAAACCTGATTCTTGTCAGCTTGTGAGTATTCCAAAGCTTTTGTTTGACGCATGGGCTATAAAACCTGGTTTTTGTCAGTTTGTATATTTCAAAGTTTTTGTTTGACACATGGGCTGTACTATATTAGTTTATCAATTCATAAATACCACAGTCCAATAAATTTAAGTGGTCACCAGTTGGCAAATCTGGCCTAAAATATAAAAAAAATATTTTTTATTGTTCTGACGATGAGCGATTGCTATTGATGTCTTTTGGCACCTCCCTGTTCTAGGGGTTAGCACAGTGAGCAAACTCAGATAGAAGACTTGGCAAGTGTGTTATACTTGATGTCCTTCCTGATACAGCCTGGGCTAAAACCATCAGCCTTGAGAATGAGTGCGTAGCCCTGACCACCTAGCAACTGAAGCCCTGACCAGTGTACACCGTTACACCCCTACGACCTAAAGCCCAGTGTTTTCATGTGGGGTGCCTGTTGTTTTCTTCATAGAAAACTCTACCTATGTAGATCATCTCAGATGTGTTTCTTCTTGAACCCTGAGCTGACAAATATCCATCCATCCACTTTAATAGCTTCTTCCTTTCTGGATCTCGGGGGACACTGGTGCTCATGTCCAGCAGTCAATATCAATGTCAATTTTATTGATAAAGCACATAAAAACAAGTGAGCAGTCACTGTGTGAGAGGCAGGGGACACCCTGGACAGGTCTCCAGTCCATTACTGGGACACATGGAGACAAACAAGGTAACCATTAACTCTGACTCACACCTAGAGAAAATTTGGTTATCAATTAGCCTAACATGCATGTTTTTGGTCTGTGGGAAGAAACCAGAGTACCTGGAGAAAACACACACATGCACAGACGGAACATGAAAACTCTGCCCAAAAATGTCTCCACCCATTATCTTTTTACCCGCTTCTTAGGTCACGGGGGTCGCCAGTGCCCATGTCCAGCAATCATTTGTGCAAGGGGCGGGGTACATCCTGGACAGGCCGCAAGTCCATCACAGGGCCACACAGAGATAAACGAGACAAACAACCATTCACTCTCTCACTCACACCTAGGGACAATTTAGAGTTAAAAATCAGCCTAACATGCATGTTTTTGGTCTGTGGGAAGAGACCAGAGTACCTGGAGAAAACACACACACATGCACAGACGGAACATGTAAATTCCGCCCAGAAATGTCCCCAGCTGGGATTGAATCCAGTGACCTGCTTGCTGTACCACAAATATATTATCATTTTGGGTCAATTATATAATTAGATTTAATGCAAATGTTTACAGTAGCACACCTTTATAATTACTTGTTCTGCGTTATTGTAAAATGCAGGTTTTTATTAAGCTGTTTATATGTTGTTGTTTTTTCCTTTTAGTTTGCTTCCAGGACTGATTTTTCTGCTGCACATAAACTACACTTTCAAAAATGTTTCTTCTCAATAACAGCACAAGCAGCATAGCCCCAGGTTTTAATCAAAACATGAGTGGTATGTCACGTGTTTGTGTGTGTGTTTGTATGTGCATGTGCGTGTTTGTGTGTGTGGGGGTGTGTGTTTAAAACTATCTGTGTGTTTCCAGCCGTGCGTGATGTGACAGTGGTCGTTGTTCCTAAAGTCATGATGGTTTCTAAATCAAGGATTTTTATGAAGTTTTGCTGCTCTGGGCAGACCATTAACATTTCATGTCACTTTGGCTCACTGTCTGTCATTCTCCGATGGGCATGAATCTAAAGTTTTTGACTACAGCCTGCACAAACATACTAAGTTGGCCATGTTTTTCATCGTCTTTTTTTTTTTAGCAAGGCTGTGCATTATCTTCTCTTTTATGCTTTCAAATATTTGATAAACAATTTGGCATGTCTAGCTTTTTGTTTTGTAATTTTATAAAAAATCAGCCTATATATTGTCCGATTTACTTTTTCAATACTTCTTGTTGAAACATATTAAATTTAATGTTTATTATGTTTGATTAAGCACACCAAATCAGCTCTGATCAAAGGATTTGCATGTATTAAAGTGTTGCATCACTTTACACTGATGTCAGTAGAAATAAAAGTTTATTTGAGTAAAATATCAACATTTTTGATACAGGAATTCAAAGTGTGTTCTGGCTTTCTATTTTTAAAGTGAACACTTAGGGTACAGTATATGACTGTCTCTAATGAATAATGTACAAATATCGTCCGATCCATCCATCCATTCTCTTCCGCTTATCCGGGGTCAGGTTGCGGGGGTAATAGCTAAGTAAGGAGGCCCAGACTTCCCTCTCCCCAGCCACTTTGGCCAGCTCCTCCAGGAGAATCCCAATGTGTTCCAAGGCCAGCCAAGAAACATAGTCCCTCCAGCGTGTCCTGGGTCTTCCTCTGGGTCTCCTTCCGGTAGGATGTGCCCGGAACACCTCACCAGGGAGGCGTCCAGGAGGCATCCTAACTAGATGCCCGAGCCACCTCAACTGGCTCCTCTCGATGTGGAGAAGCAGCGGCTCTACTCCGAGTCCCTCCCGGATGACTGAGCTTCTCACCCTATCTCTAAGGGAGAGTCCAGACACCCTGCGGAGAAAACTCATTTCAGCCGCTTGTATCCGAGATCTCGTTCTTTCGGTCACAACCCAAAGCTCATGACCATAGATGAGGGTGGGAACGTAGATTGATCGGTAAATTGAGAGCTTTGCCTTTTGACTCAGCTCTCTCTTCACCATGACAGACTGGTACAGAGCCCGCTTCATTGCTGATACTGCACCTATCCGCCTATCAATCTTACACTCCATTTTCCCCTCATTTGTGTACAAAACCCAGAGATACTTAAACTCTCCACTTGGGGCAGGACCTCCTCCCCGACCTGGAGAGGGCACTCTACCCTTTTCTGGCTCAAGACTGTAGTGGGACACCTCATCTCTGATATTTTAGGCTTGACCTTTAAGTACACCTCTCCACATCTCTCTGAAACTCTCAGTGTTAGACTTTCTTGAAGCTCTCAAGGACACTTGTTTTTGTTACAATTATTTTCAATTAATGGACACTAATTAATCAGATTGAACTTTCTCTTTAATGTGTGTTAATTCAGAATTGATCTACAGTATATTTTGTCATTTCAATGATGATCTGTTACTTGCATGAATTAGACCCTTCTGCTGGTTTATTCTGCCAAACAAGCAGGCTCTGATTCTAAGGCACAGTTCAGGGTAAACTGTTAGCTGTTCACTTCCTTCTCTGTTGTGTCTTCAAGCTAGACTCAACAGGCCAGTCCATCTGGCCGATTCTGTAAACAGTTTTCCTGTTGTCCGTCAGAGACAGTTCTGCCTATGAGATGAAAACCCATCTCTTATTTTGTTAAAACCAGCCAGTAGTCATTAAGGAGGTGGGAAGACCCCGCCTCCCATATAAAGGGCCATTTCCTTCATTTTCTTTAGTGCTTTGGAGAGAACTAACTCACAACTGGTTTTCCTCCTCTGGGAAAGCTGGAGACGTTCCGGTCATTGTGTCAACTAGACCCACGTTTCAGCTGGAGTCACAGTAAAGCTTACTGTAACTCACTCACTCATCTTCTGGAAGAATTTGTTTCTGAAGTTTTATTTTGAAAAATCAGTCTGTGCGCTTGACCGTTGTTTCCTGCCGAGGGAGGCGAGTTTTCCTCGTATCGTGAATCAGCCACACACGCTGAAGTTCCAACTGGACGGCCGGTGGACAAACCCATCCACGTGTGTGTCCAGACACTTCTCCACTCTTATCTCCAAGAGACGAACCGTCAACAGGTAACGAGTCGTGGTGTGTTTGAGCGTGCGGGAGCCCAGCAGTCTGCTCGTGTGGGAAAAAAGGTGTCACCCAGTCTGGTTCAAAATAACCAACTTCACTTAACTTAGCTTTCACTTATCTCAAATCTTCCTCCTATTTCTTCTTTTCATAAGCTGTTAATCTGTAAGTAATGTGCCAACAGAAAAGTTAATAACTGTTTTAATTTGAATTATTGTCAACGTAGTTATTAAATCAGAGCTAATATCGATACAAATGTTTATTGTAATTTTTGAGATAGTTTCAATAAAAGGTCTATTTTCTGGTAGACCAACATAAGTTGAAGTCTCTCGTGAAATTACATTTTTCCTAATTACAGTAAAAGCAATTTAATACCGGAAAAAGGATGAACTCGCAAATTGGTGGCAAGTTTGTGCAGATAAAGTCTGCTCAGACCTGCGCATCTAAAATATAGGGAAGTCAGTAAATTGACCAGTAAGTCCTATATCTCTACAATAATGGTGGCCCAGTAAGTGTTTAAATACCTTACAGCGCCTATATTGTTACAAGACAATGGCCTTGGATTTGGAGGAGCTGATCCTCATCCCGGCTACGTCACACTCGGCTGCAAACCGCTCCAGCGAAAGCTGTAGATCACGACCTGATGAAGCCAATAGGACCATATCATCTGCAAAAAACAGAGAAGTGATCCTAAGGCCACCAAAACGGATCCCCTCAACACCTTGGCTGTGCCAAGAAATTCTGTCCATAAAAGTTATGAACAGAATCTGTGACAAAGGGCAACCTTGGCGGAGTCTAACTCTCACCAAAAACGAGCTTGACTTACTGCCAGCAATGTGGACCAAGCTCTGACACCGGTCGTACAGGGACCTAACAGCCCGTATCAAAGAGCCTGGTAACCCATACTCCTGGAGTACCCCCCACAGGGCCCCCCGAGGGACGCAGTCGAACGCCTTCTCCAAGTCCACAAAGCACATGTAGATTGGTTGGGAAAACTCCCACACACCCACCGGGACCCTGCTGAGGGTGTAGAGCTGGTCCAATCAAGGGCATAACTTTAGGTCTAATATTGGGGGGGTTATGCTCTCTACCTATTTATTTATCTATTGAATAAATAACTTTTTTTTATGATTCGGGATATTTTAGGGTTAAAATATATTGCAATGCTTTTACTGTGATTTACTTAACTTTCCTGTTTTCTCTGTATTTATTCTGCTCCTTTTTTGTTCCACATAGGTTCAACAAGTAAGAAAAAAACTCACTATTTTTCTGCATTTTTTTCAGCCATAACACATATTTTACATTTTTAAGATTTATTATTTAACATACCTCAATTTCACAATTTTCAAAGAGTGTGTATTTACCTGGTTCACTACAGTTTAACTAGGAAAAATTACAACAAATGATTCAAATACAGCCATAATATGACAAGAGCAGAGTCATACCTGTCAAGTTTTGGATTTAAAAATAAGGGAAATTTTCTGCCGGGTACGCCGAGCCATCCCACTAGCCCAGGGATCTGCAACCTTTATGATCAAAAGAGCCATTTCTGCCCCTTTGTTCACTAAATTAAACGTTTCCGGAGCCACAATACCTGCTACAACTGGGATTCTCAACTGGTGGCCCACAGACCACTTTAAGTTTGTTAGAGGACAATTTTCTGACCTGTAGTTTTCTGGCCATTGTAAAGCTGAAAATATCTAACGATTTGTTGATATTTTTACATTTTAAGACTAAAAAAGACCAGATTATCATAAAGAAGGAAAAATAATGTGATCTTTCCCAATTAAAAAATAAAATAATGAACTATGCAGGTCTAGGTAAATTATTTTAATTGTGGAAAAATTAAATATCCTACTTTGAATAAATAAAGTTAACTTATGTTTTACTCCTTCTATTAGTTCTAGTATTCACACATTTGCAAAGGAAATGACAGGAAAAACTGCTAAAACTAGCCCTTTTTGTTGTTATAAGAACAAATAAAATTCAGTTTAAAGTTAGTTTTGATCAAAGCTTGGAAGAGCCACTGCTGAGGGACCAAAGAGCCGCATGTGGCTCCAGAGCCGCAGGTTGCAGACCCCTGCACTAGCCCAACCAAAGTCCAGGACCCCTTACATTTTAAGACAGGTTTACAAGAAATCTAAAATAACTACCTATCAGCCTCTTTCAAACCAGTTATGTGATCACAATCTGATAGGCCTACCTTTGTGCTTTACGGATTTTTCATGCTGACGGACATCGTTCCTTCCCCCATGAGAGACACTAAAGTCGCAGTTACAAATCTTAAAAAATGCGTAATTGTGTCCCACCCTACTCTTCTTTAGGAAAGTAAATTCGCTGTCCCATTTTTCAAGATATTTACACAAAGTCTTAACTTTTTTGGCAGGGGCGCCTTCTCTCTCATTACATCCATCTCTGTGTTTTTCCGGGTTTGTGTTCCCCGCTGCCAGCAGTAACATCGCGAGAACTGCCACCGAGGCTACTGTATTTTTTTTTTTATTTTTTATAAAAGAAACAAGTACAAAAAAAACTTACAATGTCAAACATGGCTCGAGACTTAAGGCATGCATAGCACAAAAGAGAATAAAGGCACATAAACAAAAACAAAAATGTGTCTTGGGCAGCTTACAACAGAAATTCGTTACAGATTGTTTTAGTTTTTAAAGCTTTGGCATTAGTACAGTACTTTAAAGTAGCTAAGTAAGAGGAAATATAATTAGAAAACACTATAAATCTAGGTTTTAGCAAGGAGAATTTACAACTGTGGATGTAAAATTTGGCTAAGAGTAGTATTAAATTTACAACAAAAACTTTCTTACTTGAAATATTTGGACAAAAGAAACCAAACAGTATAATTTTAGCGTCAAATGGTAGGTCAATTTCTAACTTTCTATTTACATACATGAAAATGTCTTTCCAGAACACCTGAGTATGAGAACAGTCCCAGAAGAGATGGATGATGTAGGTGGCAGTTCTCGCGAGGCTAGTGACAGAGGCACTGGAATGTTTTTTTATTTTTTTATAATATTATAATACGGGAGATTTCCGGGGAAATAATAATTCGGGATGACGACGGGAAAGAGGGGTAAAATACAGTAGTTTCCCGGCCAAAACGGGAGACTTGACAGATCCTTGCATGTCATCTTCAGCAATTATGCTTAGATGTTCACTTGCAGCCAGTTTCAAGGCGATTACCGTAATACCACCGAAACAGCCAAAAGGCGCACTTTGTTTTCTTTCAAACACCGTTTGAATTTTCCTGATAGCCCAAACCGTTGCAGAGTTACGGTGATGCAAGCGTGTGGAAAACGTGTCCCCGGCTGCTGCTGGAGGGGGGAGGAGGAGGGAGAGGCTGAGAACCGAAGGGCAGCTTTTACGCAGAGAGAGCAGTCTCAGCTGAAACGCGCTCCGGCTCCGCGCACCTCCAGTTAATCCGGGAGCTTGAAATGAATGATGCCATTTTATTGGGGGGGTTATATTGACTGGATCCAATTATTGAGGGGGTTAAATCCCCACCATCCCCCGTGTAAATTAAGCCTATGCGTCCAATGTTCCACAACCAGGACGAAAACTACATTGCTCCTCCTGAATCTGGAGTTTGACTATCCGACGGACACTCCTCTCCAGAACCCCCGAATAGACCTTACCAGGAAGGCTTAAGAGTGTGATCCCCTATAGTTGGAACACACTCTACGGGCCCCTTTTTGAATAGGGGGACAGTCACCCCAGTCTGCCAACCTAGGGGAACTGCCCCAGATGTCCACGCAATATTGCAGAGTTGTGTAAGCTAACACAACCCCACAACATCCAGAGCCTTAAGGAACTCCGGGCGAATGTCATCCACCCCTGGGGCCCTGCCACAGAGGAGCTTTTTAACCACCTCGGTGACCTTAGCACCAGAGAATGGCGAGCCCAACCCAAAGTCCCCAGGCTCCGCTTCCTCAGTGGAAGACGTGCCAGTGGGATTGAGGAGGTCTTCGAAGTATTCTGCCCACCGACCCACGACATCTTGAGTTGAAGTCAGCAGCACACCACCCCCACTTTAAATAGTGTTGGTGGCATACCGCTTCAACACCTCCCCCCTCTCGAGACGCTGGATAGTGGACCAGAATCACCTCAAAGCCATACAGAAGTCATTCTCCATGGCCTTGCTGAACTCCTCCCACCCCGAGTTTTTGCCTCAGTGACTACCCGAGCTGCATGCAACTTGGACTGCTGGTATCCATCAGCTGCTTCCGGGGTCCCACAGGCCAAAAAGGCCCGATAGGACTCCTTCTTCTGTCTGACAGCATCCCTCACAACCAGTGTCCAACACCGGGTTCGAAGGTTACCGTCACGACAGGCACCGACATCCCTGCGGCTATAGCTCCAATAAGCTGCCTCGACAATAGATGTGTGGAACATGGCCCAATCTGATTAAGTGTCCCCCACCTCCCCCGGAACGTGTTTGAAGCTCTCTCGGAGGTGAGAGTGAAAGCTCCCTCTCACGGGAGACTGTGCCAGACGTTCCCAGCAGACCCTCACAATATGTTTGGGCCTGCCAGGTCTGTCCGGCATCCTCTCCCCACCATCGGAGCCAACTCACCACCAGATAGGGGTCAGTTGACAGCTCCGCCCCTCTCTTCACCCGAGTGTCCAAGACATGCGACCACAGATCAGATGAGACGACAACAAAGTCGATCATCGAACTACGGCCTAGGGTGTCCTGGTGCCAAGAGCACATATGGACACCCTTATGCCTGAACATGGTGTTCTTTATGGACAATCCATGATGAGCACAGAAGTCCAATAACTGAACACCACTTGGGTTCAGATCGGGGAGGGCGTCCCTCCCACACCCCTCCAGGTCTCACTGTCATTGCCCATGTGAGCGTTGAAGTCCCCCAGTAGAACAAGGGAGTCCCCAGGAAGCGCACTCTCCAGTACCCCCTCCAAGGACTCCAAAAAGGGTGGGTAATCTGAGCTGCTGTTTGGCGCATAGGCACAAACAACAGTCAGAGCCCATCCCCCCACATGTAGGTGAAGGGAGGCTACCCTCTCATTCACTGGGGTGAACCCCAACGTACAGGCACCAAGATGGGGGACAACAAGTATGCCCACTCCTTCTCGGCACCTCTCACCAAGGGCAACTCCAGAGTGGAAGAGTGTCCAACCCCTCTCAAGGAAACTGGTTCCAGAGCCAGAGCCATGCGTTGAGGTGAGTCCGACTATTTCTAGCTGGAACCTCTCAACCTCACACACCAGCTCAGGCTCTTTCTCCACCAGAGAGGTGACATTCTATGTCCCAATAGCCAGCTTCAGTACAAATATTATGTTGTCTTTAAATCTGCATTTAATTTTGTTTTGTATATTTGTCTTTGAAGGGCAGTTTCTGGATCAGTAATCAATTACATTAATTTGCTGTTCTGTTTATTTTGCACATTTATGCCAGCCAATCATCTAAGAAGATAAATTGAGACAATTTGCCACCTTTTACCCAAAAGGTTAATAGTCAGTTAGTTCTGGATGGACATAAATTGAAAATGAACCTTTGTTTGTTGGCAGAGGCCCGTCACTGGCCTTGTCACACTTATTACATCACTTTTTTTTGCAGTTTATTAAAATATATCTCATTGATTTTTGCCTGATTCCAAATATACTTCATGTTTGTTCATAAAATTAGTCACCAATCTTTTAGCAAGATGATGCCAATTTAAACAGTTTTCACTGTTGTTACTCAGAGTCAGAGAGAGTCAGAGAGTCTTTATTGTCATTTGCACCGCATGTGGTACATGTGATGAAAACGAGATTATGTACACGGGGTCCCAGTTACATCCAACAACAAATGCAAGAGAAAAACAGTAATAACATCTAGAATTAACTAAGAAAAACATCAACTAGTAATACACTAAGCTAATATAGTGGGAATAAACAGCAGCACGAACATGAGTTTGTATGAGCAGATGGTCACAGATGAACACAGATGAACACAGCAACAAGAAAACAGATCAGCATCAGCACAATGTGATATTTTGCAGTGTTTATTTTTTATTTTATTTTTATTTATTCATGAGTCTAACAGCCTCAGGGTAGAAGCTGTTCCTCAGTCTAGTGGTTCTACATTTGATGCTCCTCAACCTCCGTCCTGAGGGGAGTCAAGTCAAGTCAAGTCAAATTTATTTATATAGCACAGTTAGAACAGATAAACTGTTATCAAGGTGCTTCACACACACACACACAACATAAAAGAGGCTCAAAAATTTACAGAACAGTATCACACATCAATAGTAACAATTCTGATATTAACAGCAGTAAAGTATAATAAAAATGTATAAGAACAATATTAAAATGAAAACAGTAAAAATATATACACTACGTCAGCTCACACAGTATGAAACACCAGAGAGAACAGATGGGTTTTTAGCAGGGATTTGAACAAGTGAAGGGAGGAGGCCTGTCTAATGTTGAGGGGCAGGTTGTTCCAGAGTTTGGGGCCGGTGACTGAAAACGCCCGATCTCCTCGGAGCTTCAGATGTGTTTTTGGAACCACCAAGAGCATCTGATCAGATGATCTCAGGGCCCGCGGTGGAACATATGGTTCCAGCAGCTCAGAGAGGTAGAGGGGAGCGAGGCCATTCAGGCATTTGTAGGTCAACAACAGGATTTTAAAGTCGACTCTAGTTCGCACGGGGAGCCAGTGCAGTGAGGAGAGAACAGGTGTAATGTGCTCAAACTTACGTGTACCGGTTAAAAGCCGAGCTGCTGCATTTTGCACGAGCTGGAGGCGTGAGAAGGAGGCCTGACTGATCCCAGCGTACAGTGCATTACAATAATCCAGGCGGGTTGTGATGAATGCATGGATTAGTGTCTCGAGATCAGGTCTGGACAGCACCGGCTTGAGCTTAGCAACCTGCCGCAGTTGGAAGAAACTCTTCTGGAGAACGGAGCTGATCTGTTTATCGAACTTAAGGTCCGAGTCAAAAACCATCCCAAGATTTTTTACGGAGTGTTTGAGGTACGGCTGGAGGGAGTCCAAGTTTATTTCATCAGAGGCGGCAGCTGAGCTAGGGCTGAAGATGATGACTTCAGTCTTCTGGTCATTAAAACTTAGGAAGTTTGAAGCCATCCAAGTCTTAATGTCGTCCAGACATTTTAGGAGAGAGTGGAGGGACCCTGTATTTGCTGGTTTCAGTGGCAGGTAGATCTGGCAATCATCTGCGTAACAATGGAATGATATTCCATGTTTTCTGAAGATGGTCCCCAGTGGGAGCATGTAGAGCGTGAAGAGAAGTGGACCGAGAATAGAGCCCTGTGGGGCAAAGAGTGAGTGTGCTGGGTGAGTGAGGTCTTTCATGATGCAGGTGGCTCTTTTCCTGCATCTGGAGGTGTAAATGTCTGTGATGGTGGGGAGACTGACTCCAACAGACTTCTGTGCAGCCTTCACCACTCTCTGCAGAGCTTTCCTCTCTTCAACTGTGCAGCCTCCATGCCACACGTTGATGCTGGAGCACAGGACTCTCCACTGCACACCTGTAGAACGAGGTGAGAACTGGGCTGCTCAGACCAGCTCGTCTCAGCCGTCTGAGGAAGTAGAGTCTCTGATGACCTTTCTTGATCAGGCTGGTGGTGTTGTTGCTCCAGCTGAGATTATCATTCATGTGTACACCCAAGTATTTGTAGCTGGAGACCACTTCCACTGCAGACCCACCTATTTTCAGTGGGGCGTGGGTGTGTTTATTATTTTTTCTTAACAACTGTATGTCATTTGTTGCATTCCTGTTTAGCTTTTACCTTTGAAACATGACCACTTTCTCCCTCCAGTCTGTGTAAAGTGTGGGTCACAGAATAATTGTGAGGATCCATCTCTTCCTTTTCCTTCCTTCCTTCCTTCTTGTCCCATGCAGTTGATCACATGGGCTGTTCTATGCCCATGACCAAGTTAATTATCATCACAGCTGTTGTTCTGAACTTTGGAGCTTGTTTCCAGAGTCAAAAGCTGCCCTGTTGTATTTTTACCCTTGTGAGAAGGGGCTTTCCAAAATACTGTATCTGCAGCTGGAAGAAACAGAACAACCGGTTGAAGCTTCAGTTTACAGTTTTATCTACGTCACTGTGAAGAATTAGCTTTAATCTTTGCTCTCAAAATAAATCACTGTCACAATGGAATTATACTCAGTGTCACAGATGGAGACATAAATGTTTAGTTCTAGCTTGTTTCTTTTTTTTATCCAGAGACTGACCAATCTAAAAACTGATAGGCTTTTACTTCAAAGTAGTTTTATTTTACATAAACCTATGTTACTGCTGACTGACTGACTGACTGACAACATCTGTGAACATTTCACTCAACAAATTAGGGAAACTCTGAAGGGGAAAAAATAAACTCAACATGAATGACAAGGAGCACACCACATCAAATCAAAAGAGCAAAGATTTTTTTTTTTAAACTCACTGTTCATGAAAGTCCAACATTGGAGGTTCAAATCGTATAGGTCGGCAGTTCCCACGGTGCGGGGACGTGCTGCAAAATAAAGAAAGGTGTGACAGCAGCAGGAACAGGCAGGTACAAAAAGACTCCATCTTTGTGTTCGTTTCAAACGTCTGAGAGGCTAGAAGCACAAGTTCCGGCAACAAGATTCGCTTTAATTAGAGAAGAAGGTCGACAACACGACCACTCCCATCCGTTGCGCACCATTTCCATATGTAAAGTTTTTTTCTGAAAATATAAATTTAAACATAAAAACGGCAGGAGGGAAATCAGAGAAAAGAGCTCCGACTGTGACTTTCAGACTGTCATGTTTCTTTCACACAACAAGCATCATCTTTTTAACACTGGTTACCACCTGCCAGCTTGAATAACTCACCAAACCTGTCTGACAACAGGTGTATCCACACAATAAACTGGGCCCTTCCCTCAAGGAGACAACTCCTCTTTGTTACAAGTAATAGACAACTAATAACGTGTAATGTGAGCCTTTATGTAAATCTCATGCTAAAAGAAGTTCATCAGTAATGTAGACGTGGCACTCAGCAGAGCTTTGACTCATCGCAACATGTATATCTGGGAAAAGATTGCATGCACAAAAACCCGAGGAGATTAATTTCACCTTTTTACTATGAAGCATTAGTGTACAGGAGCAGACAATAGCCACAGCACAGCGCTCTAACAGCCAGGCAGATCAGTGGGTGGATGGCTTTTCATCCCTCGGGGACGTGCAGTCGTCCACCATTCACTGCTACCCTCCAGGATAATCTGTCGCCCAACAGCCTGTCCTCACCTCTGCCACTGTACAATAACAACTGCTGCCAAAATCTTGTAGGAGAAAGAGATTCAGTTGGATTCTGGTACCTTTCAATTACCCCTGTTAAAACTCATTTTAGACGCAATTACATTATGAACAAGGAGGATTCTGAATTTTCAAATGTCAAAAATCTGTTATTTAACCTGAGCTGCTATTTTTGGGGGGAGTAGTTGCAGTGTGGTGCCAACTATCCTAATAGTTACTGTACTTGTCACTTCTTGCAGTAGAAACGTGCTGCAGTGAATCTGGGTGTTCCCACATGTTCTTAAACTTTTTTTTTTTTTGCTGATCCCTGAAGAAAACATGTTAGTAAATCATAGCTGAAGTTATTAAAACATTACTGTCTTCAGGAATAACCTAAAAATTTGATTTACGTTTTAATTTCCCGTGTTCAGCATGATGGTAATCGAGTTACATGTAGCTTTACTATGGCATTTTCAAAATAAAGATACCGGTAGTTTTAAGCTAATTGGTAGTCAGAAGCCTGTGATTGATTTTTTACACGTTGTTGTGCAATCTTTACTAGATGCAGAAATCAACAAATCAGTGTTGATTTATGCAAAATAAGCCATAAAAGTTTAAGATAGCTGAAATGCCTCAATGACTGCTTTACAGAAGCGCTGCAGCCCTCTGAATAATAACTGAACTGTAAAGCACCTAAACAACCCCACCTGACTAACGTGTGCACGATGTGTAAGTTGGAGAAATCTGAGCCACTTTCTTACAGATCTTTTATACGCTTTGTGTCAGAGCATCCTGAAAATGCCAAGAGCATAAAGATACATATCTGTCAAGTCTCCCGTTTTGGCCGGGAAACTACCGTATTTTACCCCTCTTTCCCGTCGTCATCCCAAATTATTATTTTCCCGGAAATCTCCCGTATTATAATATTATTAAAAAATAAAAAAACATTCCAGTGCCTCTGTCACTAGCCTCGCGAGAACTGCCACCTGCAGTAGCCTCGGTGGCAGTTCTCGCGATGTTAGTGTTGGCAGCGGGAATCAACAAACCTAACCCGGAAAAACACAGAGATGGATGAATGTAACGAGAGAGAAGGCGTCCCTGCCCAAAAAGTTAAGACTTCGTGTAAATATCTTGAAAAATGGGACAGCGAATTTACTTTCCTAAAGAAGAGTAGGGTGGGGCACAATTACGCGTTTTTTAAGATTTGTAACTGCGACTTTAGTGTCTCTCATGGGGGAAGGAACGATGTCCGTCAGCATGAAAAATCCGTCAAGCACAAAGGTAGGCCTATCAGATTGTGATCACATAACTGGTTTGAAAGAGGCTGATAGGTAGTTATTTTAGATTTCTTGTAAACCTGTCTTAAAATGTAAGGGGTCCTGGACTTTGGTTGGGCTAGTGCAGGGGTCTGCAACCTGCGGCTCTGGAGCCACATGCGGCTCTTTGGTCCCTCAGCAGTGGCTCTTCCAAGCTTTGATCAAAACTAACTTTAAACTGAATTTTATTTGTTCTTATAACAACAAAAAGGGCTAGTTTTAGCAGTTTTTCCTGTCATTTCCTTTGCAAATGTGTGAATACTAGAACTAATAGGAGTAAAACATAAGTTAACTTTATTTATTCGAAGTAGGATATTTAATTTTTCCACAATTAAAATAATTTACCTAGACCTGCATAGTTCATTATTTTATTTTTTAATTGGGAAAGATCACATTATTTTTCCTTCTTTATGATAATCTGGTCTTTTTTAGTCTAAAATGTAAAAATATCAACAAATCGTTAGATATTTTCAGCTTTACAATGGCCAGAAAACTACAGGTCAGAAAATTGTCCTCTAACAAACTTAAAGTGGTCTGTGGGCCACCAGTTGAGAATCCCAGTTGTAGCAGGTATTGTGGCTCCGGAAACGTTTAATTTAGTGAACAAAGGGGCAGAAATGGCTCTTTTGATCATAAAGGTTGCAGATCCCTGGGCTAGTGGGATGGCTCGGCGTACCCGGCAGAACATTTCCCTTATTTTTAAATCCAAAACTTGACAGGTATGGGGTAAAGATAATGGATGGATGTTTGGATTGGATTTTTTCTTTTCTGGACTGGAGCTCAACAGTGAATGTAAGTACACTTTTATAATTTTGGTGCAAGATTTTCAAGTGCGTAGAACTTATACTGCGGAGGAGAAGAGAGTTATTTTTTTCCATGTTCAGAGCAGAACAGAGTGGCTGATCCTGGCATGTGGAGGGAACAACTTTATCCACAACCAGGTGTAATGTCCTTCCAGCAATTCCACAAGGCTGCTGTGGTAGAGGTATGGCAGCTGACTTGGGACCAGAAAGTCGCATGGTCAACTCCCTACTAGGCCCAGATATCATGGTGTCCCTGAGCAAGATACCTATCTCTAATTGCTCTCCGGGCGCTTACATAGCTGCCCACTGCTCCACCTGGATGTACCTCAGGTGTGATGGGTAAAATGCAGAGTATGAGAACATATGATGATGACAGCACATATCACTTAGTTTTTTCTTATCTTTAACAGTGAAGCCAGGAATTGTCCAATGCTGGCTTTGACCACCCCAGTCATATGAGGAAAACATACATTTAAATAAAAAATAAATAAAAAAATCTAGAAAGCACACTCTGATGCATGCTCAATAATCCAGGTAGAAAAATCTAAAAAAGCTAAGTCTGGTCCTCTGGACATTCAAAAAATAAAACAAAACAAAGCAAAAAAAATGTAGAAATGTTTCGTCTTTCGTCCGAAAGACTTCCTTATAAGATTCTGAGCTGAACACAGCAACTCAGACTGAGGAAGTCTTTCGGACGAAAGACGAAACGTTTCTACATTTTTTTTGCTTTGTTTTGTTTTATTTTTTGAATGTCCAGAGGACCAGACTTAGCTTTTTTAGACTAGAAAGCACAGTTTTCACAAATGATAGAGGTGGTCAGTATGTACATTGTGGTGGCCATCTTGGATTGTGATGTGGCAACTCAATTTTCAAAAGTGACCTATCTTACTCCTAAGCAGTCTCACATCAAAACAGAAGTCAGAAAGTTGCTTACTTTTTAATTGATCCAGCTCAGAATGTTAACATATAGTATACATATTTGGTGGCAGCCATCTTAGATTTTGATGTGGCAACCCAATTTTCTGAAAATAAACTTTCTTACTCCTAGAGCCACACACCAAAATACAGTAAGTTGATACCTCAATTGTTTTTCAAGTTAACATGCTCACAACATGGTGGATGGAGGGTTTTTCTGTTGAAAGATAATTTTTGTGGCCCCAACATCTGATCCCCACCTCTGTCTGCAGCTGCTCAGAGGTCAAGGGAGTCAGGTCCAACCCTCACTGCAGTGAAAAAGAGAGAGCAGCGTGCACCCCAGAAATACCATATTTCAAGTTATTACATAAAGTTTAAGGATGTACTAATGACCAGTGAAGCCTAAAATGTCACTAAATGCTGTAAAACTGCTGCCCTGAAGAGCAGATAAGGAGAGCTAATTGACAAGTGAGGATGGTGAATGTGGGCCTTTTATTACTAAGGTTGTTTTCACACCTGATAGTTCTGTAGACTCAGTTCGGTTGGAGACCAGTGTTCATAACATTTTGTTTCCATTTGAGCTGGTGCGTTTGTATTCACACTGCACTGTGCAGTCGAGCCAACCTGTTCACCCACTCCCATGTGGTGGCGCTGCACCAAGAACTACTGAAAGAAACAAACAAACAAAAAAAGCCCTGAAGAAGACACTTCTTCTTCTTCTGGAAATAAAAAGAAAACAGAGTGGCGTCAAGTTTTGGCGGTTTTAATAGTTCTGTTTTGTCATTTTTCAACAATGGACTCAGCATGAGCGGAAGATGAGGCCGAAGACCATGGATAATGTTGTTTTTCACACAAGGCAAGCTGACGGCTCCACATGAGGTAAGAGAAATGTGTGTTTGTTTGCCCTGCGCTGTAGTTCACTTCCTGCTTGCGGAGCGGTGCCCTGTCTGATTGCATTCACACTGTACTCGAACCGCGCTAGAGTTTTCTACCGGACCGAGACCTAGGTTTTTAGGCGGGCCAGAGTTCACTTGTTTGTTCCGTGACAGAGTTTGATGGCGCGTTCACACCTCCCCAAACAAACCGGACATCTTAGGCAAACGGGCTAGAGTTCAGGACAACAGGGCTGGTGTGAATGCACCCTAAGAATCGTGTAGCTTGAAAGTGCTGACACAGCAGAAAATCTCAGCTTTTAGGTACGGTTTACATTTATTACTACTGCTTTACATTTATTACTACTGTTTACATTTACACTACTTTTATATACACTACTGCAGATACATATACAGCATTCTCTGACTAGCCTTATCTAAGGATGCCAAATGTGCCTTATGTGCCTCACTGCATATGCCACTTTGCCTCTATACCAACATCAACTACCTCATACATATACTGTGTACATTAACTTATATGCTGCTGTGCCACTCTTTGCAAATGTCAATGCTAGAACCTTCAGTTTATTTTATAGATATACTTTTTATACTTTTTATACTACTATGCAAAAACTCAGGACAGTATTACACTTTTATTATTTCATTTTATGCTTATGTTCATTGGGTGTTTGGTGTTTCAGTGTTGGTGTAAATTTTCATACTTTTATACTATTATGAAAAAACTCAGGACAGTGTTACACTTTTACTATTTTATGCTTATGTTTATTAAATGTTTTAGTGTTTAGTGTTTAGATGGTTACTGTTGCACCGAGGGACTGAGAGAAACGCAATTTCGGTCCTGTGTATGTCCTGTACATAATAATAATGAATAATAATAATAATAATAATAATAATAATAATAATAATAATTAATTCAATTTATAACGCACTTTTCATTACTGAAAATCTCAAAGTGCTACACATATATTGAATGCTACACACATTCATAAACCGGTGGCGGCAGACTACCATGCAAGGTGCTTTCCAGTCCTACCGGGAGCAACTCAGGGTTAAGTGTCTTGCCCAAGGACACAACGACACATGGTGCGGGTCCCGGGAGTCGAACCGCCAACTTTCCGATCGGGAGACGACTGCCATTACCACTACACCACGGCCGCCCCATATTGCAGTTCTGACAATAAAGTTGACTTTGACTTTGACTCCTCGACTTACGACTGTCTCGAGTTATGACGTTACGCATCTCCCATTTAAAAGAAATATTATTTTGAAAAGCCGAGTTACGCAGTGTCCTGTTTTACGGCGTAAACGTAGCGGCAGAGGAATAGTGCAATAGTGCACTGTACTCTCTAAAAAAGCTAAGTCTGGTCCTCTGGACATTAAAAAAACAAAACAAAACTGTACTGTAAATGCGGTTTTACGTCGTAAACAAATACGGAGGATGGACCGAGCTGGTCGGCTATACGGTGGTTTTACGTCGTAAACGAATGGAGAATACAGAGGAGGGATGGAGGAAACGGCTTCACCAGCATCCCAATAGGAAATTAACTCTTTTTTTTTCACTTCATTATGGCTCCCAAATGTATGTGTTTTTTGATAATTATGTAGGGTACTGACTTAGGATAGGCTAAGTGCTTGGTAAAATACAGTACTGTACGTATGAGGTGCAGTATGTACGTATGTTCCGACTTACGTCGAAATTCGGTTCACGACGCCGCGCAAGAACAGATCTCCGTCGTAAGACGAGGACTACATGTAATGAAGGCCTTAGAACCAAGAAAACTACAGACTGACTGGGTTATACACCAGATTGTAGTGTGACTTTAAACACACTGTTTGTTGTTTATTTAAATCTAAATGAGGCTATTATAAAAAATTTTTTTTATCTGCATTGAAAAAACATGCAACCTGAAAGTATCTTTTTTAATAGGACATTTTTTAGAAGCTCATAAAAGCGTCCTTGTTCTGAGCAGAGCAAACATACCATGGCGGCGACAACGTTTTACTCAGATTTTCCTTCTTGCTGTGGACCTTGTCAGTCAGTTTCTACTACGACTAAAGTTAAACAATGATGCAACTTGTAAAGGACGAAAGGAATGAAATTCTATGAACCCGGCTGTTTAGAGAACACTGCTGAGAACTTTATTACCTGTGACTAATTTTGTCTGTGACAACAAGGTAGATGTAAAATGGTCCATTTACAAAAACAAATGTTCTAATGATAAAGAACATTTGAGAACAATAATAAAAGAGCAAGGAAAGACACATGCTGGGTGTAACTGGAAGTGTAAAAATGTCACCAAACCAGTTTCAAAGTCTGACCTCAAATAAAAAGGTCATCTTGTGTCATCGGAGATCATCAACTTCCTGAGGTGCAGGATGCTCCTTTTCTTTGGTCAAAACAGTTCCTTTAAATGGCCTTACCGGTATGTGTTTTATTCAGCAGTTGACATCCTGTGAGAACAATATTTGAATATAATGCTGCGTTCCAGTTACCTCGTATTGTGGGAATTTCCCAGTTCCCAGTGTTAGATTGAAACCGTAATGCCCGCTGTAGTGGTGGGAGAATTCTGCTCCCAGTTTCCATTCAAGATGGCGGATACTCGCGTCTTCAGTAAGTAAAGGCCTTAACTTTTACTAAAATAACAGTTCTAAAATGTTGTTGCGTGTATTTAATCACGTTGTTTTTGTTTTTTTATAGCTGTAAAGCCAGTTTTTCTTTTTTCCCAACGATTTACATTGAAGAATTAGAGAAAAATATATATTAAATCAATTACCTTCGGCGGTCATCATCCTCCTCTGACATATTCTGTGTCAGGAGTGCATATCTGGTTAGTGATTTTATTATATTCTGAAACAGCAACAAAAACAAAGCGTGCGTCCATCTTGATTTTCCACTGGGAGAGCCGGAACGTGTTTTCAAGTGGTAGCTTGGGAAATGACGTCACTACCACTTACTAGTTCCCAGAATACGAGATAACTGGAACGCAGCATAAGACATGAATAGGTGAATGTGTAATGTCATATTGTTACAGATAATGTTTTAAAAGTAGGATTAGCTTATGTTTGTGAAATAAAGACCCAGATTCATTGACAGCATTCCTCACTTCATGTTTCCACCTGCTAATGCTCCATCTCATTATTGTGTTTAGAAAAGCAAATACTGTACTAAGGATATGCCGTGAAAACACACCTCTCAAGTTTAGCTCCACATTGCAGGGCTATTCAACTGGTGGCCCCAGGGCCAAATCAGGCCCATGGATGAACTCAGTTCGGCCCACCAATGGGTTCATTTTAAATCAAACTAGATTTTAAACCATAAAACAAACTTAATGAGAATAACTGCTGGACGTCTGGCCCCTGAGCTCTTGGCTTTCAGTAACTGTGGCCCTCTGAGCAATTTAGCTGTATAGCCCTGTAAATTGTATATCTAGACCTCAAACCAGAACCAGGAAGCTAAAGCCACACCAGAGTACGTGTCAATTGGAGATAAAAAGTCTAATTAATGTTTATAAACTTCTTGGTGTGAAGCACTATCTGTTGAAATATCCCTGCAATAATGAATGTTTGCATTCTCAGTATAAAACAGCAAATATTAGATTTTTCGTTTTAATTTAGGAGTATTTTTTGTTCGGCGGCACAGTGACTCAGTTGGTATAGAGCTGTTGCCTCTCAGCGAAAATGTTGCAGGTTCAAATCCCAGACTGGAGGCCTTTCTGGGTGGTGTTTGCATGTTCTCTCCGTGCATGCGTGGGTTTTCTCCAGGTGCTCCGGTTTCCTCCCACAAACCAACAACATACAAGTTAGACTGATTGGTAACTCTAAATCCAAGATGGCCGCGCTCAGACCAGTAGCAGCTTCATGGGCTTCCAGAACATCCCCAGTTTTTAGTAGTTTTAATAGTGTTTTTGTACCTGACTCTGCGCGTTTTTTGCGGGTGAATTATAGCCGAACTGAGCTGTTGAGAATTGGAGCGGATTTACCACAAGGCACAGCTGAAATCAGCAACGAACTCAAATCAGAACTCGGAAGATTGGATCTGCTTAGATCATCTTTCTGGAAGCAGATGCGCGGAGGAAAGAAGAGAAAGCGATGCTCTCGAGGGAAAAAGCGTGGCTGTCGAGCAGGAATCATGACGAGACTACGAGCAGACGCTAAAACCGGTAAACCCCCGATGCCGGCTTTATTTCTGTCTAACGTGCGCTCGCTCGACAACAAGATGGACCTGCTTCGTCTGAGAGTAACAACGTCGGAGGAGATGAGGAGATGTTCGGTGCTTTGTCTCACGGAAACATGGATCAATGAAGACACTCCTGACTCTGTTTATGAGTTGGATAATAAACTATTTTTCAGAACGGACCGGTGCATCGAGACTACGGGGAAAACGCGAGGTGGGGGCGTCTGCATTTACGTTAACAAAGACTGGTGCACGAACTGTGCCGTTATCAGCAGGATCTGCTCAGCTGCTGTGGAGCTTTTAACAATAAGATGTCGCCCACATTATCTTCCCCGCGACTATTCAGCGATAATAATAAGCAATGTTTACATACCCCCCGATGCTAATGCTAAAGTCGCCCAGGAAGAAATTCATGAGTTACTCACCTCGCTGCAGTGTAAATATCCTGAGGGGTTTTTCATTGTTTCCGGGGACTTCAATCACGTGGATTTACGTGCCATCCTTCCAACCTTCAATCAGCACGTTTTCACAGAAACACGAGGAAATAAGACATTAGACCAGGTCTACACGAATGTGAAGGGGGCGTACACGGCGAAGCCACGCCCACCGATCGGGGCTTCCGACCATCGCTCCCTGCTATTGGTCCCTAGACAGCTCCCCCCACTCCGACGTTCGATGCCAGAACAAAGAGTGATCACATCGTGGCGCCAAGATAGTTCCCCCATGCTAAGAGACTGCTTTGAAAACACAAACTGGTCTGTCTTCAAAGAGGCAGCTACGAATGGAAATTCAATTGACCTGGAGCTTTATGCTTCCTCTGTCCTGGGTTACATCAGTACATGTGCTGAAAATGTATCCATAAGAAAGTGTGTTAAATTTTACCCCAATCAAAAACCCTGGCTAAATAAGGATGTCCGCACCCTGCTGGCAGCCAGGGACACTGCATTCAAGTCTAAAGATACTGAGGAGTTGAGAAAGTGCAGGAGAGAACTGGATGATGGCATAAAGAAGGCCAAAGCCGCGTATGCACAGAGGATCGAGGGACAGTTCACCTCACATGATCCAAGGAGCATGTGGCAGGGCATCAAATGCTTAACAGACTACAAGGGCAAAAGCAAACAATGCCCCAGGGACCCATCCCTGCCTGATGCCCTCAATAAGTTTTATGCACGTTTTGATGATCCAAACAGACCAACTAGCACCAGACTCACCTCATCACCAGACGAGGAGCACCTCAAAGTGACCGCAGCAGAAGTGAGAGGCAGTCTCAGAAGGATCAACCCTCATAAAGCTACGGGTCCAGACAACATCCCAGGGAAAGTTCTGAAGGAATGTGCGGACCAGCTCTGTGAGGTGCTGGCTGACATCTTCACCACCTCACTTGCACTGGAGTCAGTTCCCACCTGCCTGAAGACCGCCACCATCATCCCAGTCCCAAAAAGCTCCACAGTGACTGGTCTGAATGACTACAGACCGGTGGCTCTCACCCCGATAGTCGCTAAATGTTTTGAGAAACTGGTCATGTCCCACATCAAGACAGCCGTCAACATCAACGAGGACCCTCATCAATATGCATATCGTGAGAACCGATCAACAGAGGACGCCATCTCCTCCGTGGTCCACACTGCTCTCACCCACCTGGATCAGAAGGACTCATACGTGCGTCTGCTCTTTGTGGACTTCACATCTGCCTTCAACACCATGATCCCCCAAACTCTGATAGACAAACTATCCACACTTGGACTAAGCCCCTCTATTTGTAACTGGGTCTTAGACTTCTTAACAGACAGACCACAGTCCGTGAAGATCCACAACTTCTCCTCCTCCACCATCACCCTCAGCACTGGCTCTCCTCAGGGATGTGTGCTGAGCCCTCTTCTGTTCACTCTGCTCACATATGATTGTATAGCCACACATCCAGGCTGTCATATTGTTAAGTTTGCAGATGATACAGCTGTGGTGGGATGCATCACAGATAATGATGAATCCAGCTACAGACAGGAGGTGGAACATCTGGAGAGCTGGTGCAAAGAGAACAACCTTCACATGAATGTGAAGAAGACGAAGGAGATGATTGTGGACTTCAGAAGGAACAAACACACCCACACCCCACTGTATATAGGTGGATCTGCGGTGGAGGTGGTCTCCAGCTACAAATACCTGGGTGTACACTTGAATGATAACCTCAGCTGGAGCAATAACACCACCAGCCTGATCAAGAAAGGTCATCAGAGACTCTACTTCCTCAGACGGCTGAGACGAGCCGGTCTGAGAAGCCCAGTCCTCACCTCGTTCTACAGGTGTGCAGTGGAGAGCGTCCTGTGCTCCAGCATCAACGTGTGGCATGGAGGCTGCACAGTTGCAGAGAGAAAAGCTCTGCAGAGAGTGGTGAAGGCTGCACAGAAGTCTGTGGGAGTCAGTCTCCCCACCATCACAGACATTTACACCTCCAGATGCAGAAAAAGAGCCACCTGCATCATGAAAGACCTCACTCACCCAGCACACTCACTCTTTGCACCACTCCCCTCGGGACGGAGGTTGAGGAGCATCAAATGTAGAACCACTAGACTGAGGAACAGCTTCTACCCTGAGGCTGTCAGACTCATGAATAAATAAATAATAAGAATAAACACTGCAAAATGTCACATCATGCTGATACTGATCTGTTTCTTGTTGCTGCGTTCATCTGTGACTATCTGCGTTCATCTGTGACCATCTGCTCATGTTCGTGCTGCTGTTTATAATGATGTTTTTCTACTACATTAGGGCTTAGTGTATTACTAGCTGATGTCTCTCTTAGTTAATCCTAGATGTTATTATTGTTTTTCTCTTGCATTTGTTGTTGGATGTAACTGGGACCCTGTGTACATAATCTCGTTTTCAACACATGTACTACATGCGGTGCAAATGACAATAAATTCTCTCTGACTCTGACTCTCTGACTCTGACTAAATTGTCTCTAGGTGAGAGAGAGAAAGTGAATAGTTGTTTGTCTCTATGTGTCCCTGTGATGGACTGGAGACCTGCCCAGGGTGTACCCCACCTCTCACACAGTGACTGCTGGATACGGACACCAGTGGCCCACATGAACCGAACAGGAAGAAGCGGGTAAAGATAATTAAATTAAATTCAAAATACTTCATCAATCCTAAAGGGAAATTAAATGTTGTTTGTAGCTCTTCATCCTGGTTTCATTGAGTTTTTATAGATGCTGATGTCTGTGAGCAGGAAGGATCTCCTGCAGACGTCCTTTTGCAGCGGATCTGAAGAAACTGGGTGTAGATGCCGATTCTTCCACCGGGACCCAGCAGACTTCCCAGTCCTCCTTGGCAACAGGACCACCTGAATATTCAGCAGAACTCCTCCCTCAACTGGACATGTTGGGGGATGATTCTGGTCTTCTTGTTGTTATGAGCCACGTTAGAGCTGTCATTTCTTACCTGAACCCGGAGCCCGGCCCGGTCCGACCCAGATTCAAACTGGGCCATAATAGTGTGATTAATGTGCAGGCCGGGTTGGTGTCCGGCTTTTGATTGTGTCAGCGGACGTGCACGGTCAACAATCCAATTATATGCCAACATGGTTTGCTATAGCATCATCAGCCGCATGCGGCCATTTCACCGCATGCTGACTTGTCTTGAAAGGTTAAAAGTTCAGTTAAGCTTCAGATGGACTATTGCCAGTGATCCATCAGCCCAAATGGACGTTCATTCAGCTGTGGTACTCAGCAGACGCGCACGGCCAACGACTCCAACAGCTGAGATCACAAACTATCGATATGTCAGAGCAGGGTTCAGTGCAGCAAGAAGTAAAGATTTAATGCGCTTTGAGGGCTCCTCAGCTCCGATCTTCTGTCCCCTTTACTCAGCCGCATGCGTCCACAGACTGTTAATAATAGTAAGTGGCATAAGCAGTCAAAGCTTAATTAAACATGTTGGTTTTTTGTTTTGTTTCGGACCAGTAATTAATTCGTTGGATCGAGTGGGGTTCGGAAATTATGGCTACGGGCTGGGGCCATGCTGTGTTAGGTCGGGTCAGATATTTTGGACCCGAGTGTACCGTACTTTTCGGGGTATAACACACAGATTTTTACTAATTTGAATGTCCTGCGGTTTATACGCCGAAGCGTGTTATTTATGGATTTCTTCCCATATTTTTAGATCCATTTTTGGCTCTGATATCGCCGTTTTTCATTTTGGGCAAAAAATGGTGCAGTACCACTTTGTCCTGCTAGGGGGACACTTCCAGAGGAGTACACCAACCGTTTCTAGCTCATGTGTCAGAAAAAAGCCTCCTCTGGTTGGACTGACTCTGTCGCTGCCCGGCCTCCTGCTCTGGAGCTAACCACTGTTAGCTGTGTTGTTAGCTGTTTTTTTTTTAGCAAGATAACTCATAAACCACACCGCGGACTTTCTTGAAACTTACAGAGCATAATTATTTGGTGGTCATTTACAAACTGTTAGCTGCAGAAGATATTTAGAGCTAAAAAAAATTGCTCTTTTGCGGTAGCTTTGTTGTTAGCTACCGCAAACAGATACCTACTGTTTAGATAAACAGCTCTTAAACCACTCGACAGATTTTTTTTGGCTTTCAGAGTGTAATTTTATGGGTTTCATTTACAAACTGTTGACCTGTATAAGACATTTGAGATAAAATTCAATTTTTTATTCGTTTTTTAAGAGACGGAATCGTCTCGTAGATTCGGTTTTATTTCCGTTTCTATTGTTATAAATCATAAAACCACTTGACAGATATTTTTTAGGCTTTCAGAGTGTAATTATATGGGATTTAATGTACAAACTGTTGACCTGTATAAGACATTTGAGATAAAATTCAATTTTTTATAATTTATTTTATAGTAGCGCACGCGACCATTTGGAAGAAGTCAAACCGAAACAATTTAAATTCAGCAGATTTGACCATTTCGTGAATTGATTAAGGAACGGTTAAGCTCAGAAACCCTTGTGCTATAATGTCAGCTAAGAAATATATTTTTTCTCAGCAAAGAAATAATTGTTTTTACCGTGTTAATCTTGTAAAGTCCTTCCATGCTGGCTCGCTTTTGTGGCCGCCATTTTCAGCAGGGCAAATGAGGCGCTGACACGTCGCGTAGCGGTGACGCATAATAGATGCGTCTTATAGGGCGAAGCGTGTTATTTATGGATTTTTCCAATTTATTGACAATAATTGGACAAAGCGGGTTATACACAGGAGCGGGTTAAACGCCGAAAAGTACGGTAACTCTAAGCCATGTTTCCTGTCGGCTCTAAGGATCTCAGCAAGCAGTCACTGGAGCACCTCCGCCAGGTAGATTCAGATGCATCCATGGCTCCTCCTTTACAACTCATTTGGGATTTGGGGCTGTAGCTGAGGTAATATTTGAGCTTCTAGATCAGCTGCTCCCAGTTGTAAAAAACACCTTGTTGTCATGGTTACGCATCATAACAAATGTCCAAAAGTAAAAATGTTTCAGTAAAAATCCTTCCAGCTGCACAGCATCCAACACCACAGGAAGTAATCATCCCCCCAAAAAAAGCCATTTACATCCAGATAAAAAGAGGAAATAAAGTTTCCAAAAGCCACATCCCAGAATGAAAGTAGCTACTCCAACATGCAGCCTTGAGCGGCGCAATTCCAGAACAATGGATAGAAGGCTATATTCTTTATATAAGCAACAATGCATGTAAATCATCACTAAAAATGAAGATGAAGTAAAACTTCCTGGTCATCCTTGTCCTCATCTTTATGAAGGCAGTAGTACAGCAGCTTGCTCCTCCTGTTCCTCTGTTTCTTTTGCAAAGCCACAACTACCAGCAGCTCTCAGGAAACTGTCAGATTTTAACCCTTAACGTGGGTCATAAACAGCAGTGCTTTAATTTATCACTTCAATTTTTGCCTTGGCAGTTACTTTCAAAAAGATAGGTGCATAAATCCTTGGTTAAATGGGAGGATGTGTGTGTGGTGTGTGTGTGTGTGTGTGTGTGTGGGGGGGGGGGTATTCGCAATTTTCTGTTGGCAATATAGTTTGTACTAAAAATCTCTTATTGCAACCAATGTGCATTTTGCACGTGTAAACAATGTGCAATCCTTTGGTGCATTTGGGCCAAAGTGATTAATTGAAAAAATAAATAAATAAAAACAGATCTTGAAGATGCCACCTTTCTGCTGAGGACTGTTATCAATCATTAGGCAAGTTAATTAGAAAAACGTATTTTTCTTATCACAATAGTCTTTCATTAGTTAGTGGGTTGGACAGAAATGACATTTTGAAGATCACAACATAAACACAGGTTTATTTTGATCTGTGAATGAACTTCTATCCACATTTCTCATTAAAAATAATCCATCTGTGGTTTTATGAACGGAATCAGTTAATGAACTGTGGGTTTTGTGGCGAAGCATGGCTCTCTTTAGAATGCATTCCATGTAATACAGTGTTAGTCATCTCTGTTGGTGTTTCAGAGACTGCTTGCTGCTGGGAAATACAAAGCACAACAAGTCTGGGAGTATCTCATCAAGAATAACCGACGAGTCTGTGTGATGGAATCACTGTTGCTATGTGTTTATTATCTGGTCCAGCAAAAGGGGGTGTGGTTAAAGCGAATCTGTGTACAGGTAGTCCCCGACTTACGAGCGCTCTTACTTACGAGGTCCCGGACTTACGAGCATGCATCTCATTAAAAAAAAAAAAAAAAAAAAAAATTTTTTTTTTTTTTTTTTTTTTTTTTTATAAATGAATACATGTACAGTACTGGACAGTCACCAAGCACTTAGCCAATCCTAACACAGTTTTTAAAAATGAAGGAATAAGTTGAATTGTCTCCCTTTCACATAAAGGGAGCAAGCTCCCTATGGAGCCTGCAGGGAGGAGGGAGACAATTCAACTGACTCCTTCATGTTTAAAAACTGTGTTAGGATAGGCTAAGTGCTTGGTGACTGTGCAGTACTGTACATTTATCTATTTATAAATCCATCCATCCATCCATTTTCTTCCGCTTATCCGAGGTCGGGTCGCGGGGGTAGCAGCCTAAGTAGGGAGGCCCAGACTTCCCTCTCCCCAGCCACTTGGAGCAGCTCCTCTGGGGGAATCCCAAGGCGTTCCCAGGCCAGCCGAGAAACATAGTCCCTCCAGCGTATCCTGGGTCTTCCTCTGGGTCTCCTCCCGGTGGGACATGCCCGGAACACCTCACCAGGGAGGCGTCCAGGAGGCATCCTAACCAGATGCCCGAGCCACCTCAACTGGCTCCTCTCGATGTGGAGAAGCAGCGGCTCTACTCCGAGTCCCTCCCGGATGACTGAGCTTCTCACCCTATCTCTAAGGGAGAGTCCAGCCACCCTGCGGAGAAAACTCATTTCAGCCGCTTGTATCCGAGATCTTGTTCTTTCGGTCATAACCCAAAGCTCATGACCATAGATGAGGGTGGGAACGTAGATCGATCGGTAAATTGAGAGCTTTGCCTTTTGACTCAGCTCTCTCTTCACCACGACAGACCGGTACAGCGCCCGCTTCACTGCGGACGCTGCACCTATCCGCCTATCGATCTCACGCTCCAGTTTTCCCTCATTCGTGAACAAGATCCCGAGATACTTAAACTCCTCCACTTGGGGCAGGACCTCCTCCCCGACCCGGAGAGGGCATGCTACCCTTTTCCGGCTCAAGACCATGGCCTCGGATTTGGAGGAACTGATCCTCATCCCGGCCGCATCACATTCAGCTGCAAACCGCTCCAGCGAAAGCTGTAGATCACGAGCTGATGAAGCCAATAGGACCACATCATCTGCAAAAAACAGAGAAGCGATTCTAAGGCCACCAAAACGGATCCTCTCAACACCTTGGCTGCGCCTAGAATATTTATAAATAAAAAACAATAAAAAAATAAAAATACTGTATATACTGTATATTTTAATAAATAGATAAATGTACAGTACTGTACAGTCACCAAGCACTTAGACTATCCTAACACAGTTTTTAAACATGAAGGAGTCAGTTGATTTGTCTCCCTCCTCCCTGCAGGCTCCATAGGGAGCTTGCTCCATTTATGTGAAAGGGAGACAATTCAACTTATTCCTTCATTTTTTAAAAACTGTGTTAGGATTGGCTAAGTGCTTGGTGACTGTCCAGTACTGTACATGTATTCATTTATAAAAAAATAAAAAAAAAAAAAAGTAAAAAAAAAATAAAATAATATATATATATTTTTTTTTATTAATAGAGCTTTGGAGCGTGACGTCACTGGTCCACCGCGCACAGCATTGTGGGTAGTTTTTTTTGTAGTTTTTTTTCGATCCGCCATTTTTCCTGCCTTGCTCGTATTTTGTTCGAATCAGGTTTCAACAGCTTAGCAATGGTCCTAAATTGCTGTGTAATAGGATGCAATGTCCGTTCACACGACAGAAAAGGTAAAAAAATAGAAAACGGACTCTCGTTTTATAGTTTCCCTACCTGGAAACAACGCGAGGGCGAGCTTGTGTCGGCAAAAAGGAGGCATGGATATCAGCAGTGAGACGTCCTGATGTAACGTTCTCCACCATCACAAGATACATGCTTGTTTGTTCCAGACATTTCCATTCAGGTGAGTATTTTAAATCAGTTTACTGGAGTTGTGCCATTTTGTCAAGGTGTATCATGTTTTGGTCGAGTTCAGTGCATAGTGGGTCAACCAAGTTTAGGTCGGACATCTGTGTTATTTTAAAATAAACTGTTTAAAGTTGATTGTGTTGTCACATTGACTGTAGCATATTGTTTTTTATTATTAATTTATTTCTTTATTCATTTTATCAAAATAAATACCCAACAAAGACAAAAAAAAGAAAATATAAAATGAAAGGCAGCAGAAAGAAGAAACTATCTTATTATATCTGCCCCTTTTCCAAACAATCTATTCAAAGAATAATCTATAAGTAACAAAAAATGAGTAACTCATCTCAATTTTCAAATTTCAACATATTACACATTAAAGCACTTCATCTTTTAACAAAATGTGTCTGAATATTTAAGGGTAGTACATTGTTATGACATTTATACATCACCATTAAAATAAGGTAATCTACTAATGGAACTTCAGTAATTTCAACTAAAAAAATAATATACTAGATGGATGACAGTAATGTTTTCTGGCAATAATTATATTACTGATCTGCGTTCTCTTCAAGGCAAATCTTCTTATGAGATGGATGAGTCAAATCCCGACTGGGCTCCAACACTGCACTTGGCAAAATCAACAAGCAGTGGAGGCTGCAGGAGATGTGCAACAACCAGTGATGGAGGCAGCAGGAGATGTGCAACAACAAGTGGTGGAGGCTGCAGGAGATGTGCAACAACAGTGATGGAGGCTGCAGGAGATGTGCAACAACCAGTGATGGAGGCTGCAGGAGATGTGCAACAACCAGTGATGGAGGCTGCAGGAGATGTGCAACAACCAGTGATGGAGGCTGCAGGAGATGTGCAACAACCAGTGGTGGAGGCTGCAGGAGATGTGCAACAACCAGTGATGGAGGCTGCAGGAGATGTGCAACAACAAGTGGTGGAGGCTGCAGGAGATGTGCAACAACAAGTGGTGGAGGCAGCAGGAGATGTGCAACAACAAGTGGTGGAGGCAGCAGGAGATGTGCAACAACAAGTGGTGGAGGCAGCAGGAGAGGAGCACCAACAGGTGGTGGAGGCAGCAGAAGATGAACACACACAGCTTGTGGAGGCTGCTGGAGAGGAGCATGAGCAAGTTGTGGAGTCTGCGGTGGAAACCCCACGAGAGGACATCACTGTCGCTGCAGATGAGGAGGAGGAAGATGAACCAGCAGCAAAAAGGCGACAAACAGAATGTCAGTTGTGCGAACAAAGAAGAGCAGAAATTAATCGTCTCTTACAGGAAAACAGGGAGCTCAGGTCAGAGCTGAATAAAAAACAGCTAGACAAAGAATTTCTTAGAGGTGACACAAAAAAAGTCAGGTACTATACAGGACTTCATTGCTTTGCCGTATTGTTGTCATTGTTTGAATTTGAAATGAAACAGATCCATTTTGAAGTAAACATTTGATGTAATTAAACATTTCCAGTAAATGTGATGAACGTGTGAGTTAATACATTTTATAGAAAACACACAAAAATGTGCAAATATAAGTCAACAGCATGTTTTACATAATTATGTCTCCCTTGAAGTACAAGCTCTGAGAAATATCTTTAGGAAGCTTCATGCTTTCTGTAGACGTCCAGCCATGTCTGTGTGGTCCACACAAGGTCACAGTGGTTTGATTATGCACCTGTGCAGAGTGGGTGATGCTTCTGCAGGTAAACTTCATCTCCTGCCTCCAGCTGCTGGATGCTGCATGTCTTGTATCTGTGAGGGAACTTTCTCCAGGCAGCAGCGATCACACTGAGTCCATCAGAAGATGCTCCAAGTTCAGGAGTTGGTGTTTATGATGAAACCACATGCTTTAACTTTAAGATTTTTTTTACTGCTCGCTGTATTTTAATGTAGGCGTTTTGATGATTCACACACCATTTTATTTCTGTGTGTAGACACACTGTTACTCAGCACTGACCCACGGTGTTCTGGTGGCTCAGAGTCAGAGCAGAACCTGTGAACAACACCATTAAAATGGTGAATGAAAAGACAATGTATAATATATATATCTTAATACATATACTGTATATAGTGATTATAGTAATCTAATCAAGATTTGAAGTCTACATGTTATTAGACATGCTCAAGTCATTAAAAATAAGGTAATTTTCAACTTGGACCCTTGTAATTTAGTTAAAAAACATACTTTAAAAATAAAGTGTTCTCAGTTTTTAATACTCCTAGCATACAGAAGGTTGTTTGATTCTGAAAGAAATGTAAATTAATAATTTATGTACAATTAAGGAGCCAAAAACAACGTACCTTCAACGTATTTACAATCTGGGGGCTTTAAAAATGTCCAAATCATCTACCCAGCTGTTCATAGATTGGACCAGCTCTCCCAGTGAATTGTAATTATAAAAATTATTTGTGGTGTAAACACTGACACAGACCAGGTCTGCTAAAATGACTGTGAAGGGAATGTCAGTGGAGGCAAGGATTACTCCAGGTCTCTGCTCCATTTATTTATTTATTTCAAACGGGCAACATTTCCAATTATACCGATTTTTTCCATGTAGTTTTTTTTTCTCACCTGGGAGAAGCTTATTAGGATACAGTCCACTTTATTTTGCCTGCTTTTCAGAACCGTGACGGAAGAAATCTCCTGAATTTCTTTTATTTTTTCTGAGGGCAACAAACATGGCGGTCGAAACGGGAACGCCCCGACACGCCCCCGACACCCGCCCACACAGTGACGTCTGCTCCAAAGCTCTATGTGATCCTACTTACGAATTTTTGACATACGAGCGCCCCCTAGGGACGGAACTCGCTCGTAAGTCGGGGACTACCTGTATGTGGATTTTAAAAAAAACGCTCAGGGTCACATGACGTCAGCAATGATGTTGTGATGCGGCTGTGAAAACAAACATGCCGGGGTGCTGAAGATAA
>JBBPBX010019769.1:15903-26197 GCA_038048925.1 Garcialebias charrua | reverse complement strand
TATTGTATGTATACATATATATATACAGTATATATATATACATACATACCTGTACGTACGTACATACATATATATATTACAGTAATTTTCAACAAAAATCCTATTTTTATCTTGTATTGGAAACATTTGGGTCTTGGTGACTGTTCTTACTTTTGTCCTCTGTGTTCTTTGGGACTTTGGCAGATTATTCTAAGGGCTTTGGTGGAAAGTTTGGTGTTGAGACCGACAAGGTGGACAAGAGCGCCTTGGGCTTTGAATACCAGGGCAAAACAGAAAGGCATGAGTCACAAAAAGGTAAGTGAGTTTAAACACATGGGCCGTGAATCATTTATCAGCTACTGACTTTATCTGCTAAAGATGTAAAACAATGGTGGATTTTATTTTTAGTTACTGTACAAATAAAATGTGTTTTCTGTGTGTAATTAAAGGGGACCACATATAGGTCTTTAAAATTTTTATGTTATGTCTGTGTGCTATCTTGACAATATTAATTCATTTTAATACACAAAATAATTCTTAGATAATCAATTATACCCTTTTTAATTCTGCCATTTTTAACTTTCGTTTTGAACGACCGGTTTCTGATACAAGTTCTGAAGTCCACGCCCTTCAAAGATCTGTTTACGCCCTCTGTAACAGCCAGTATCTGTAATGTGTTGTTGTTTTAAAATTAGCTCTTTTTTTATTACTCATTTGACTTACTGTTAGTGCTAGCTTAAGATAACTTACCGAAACCCGTCTGAGCGCGCCGCAATTTGCTGCTCCTTTTAGCATGAGACCACCCGAATCCGATGCTAATGTTAGCTTGTTCCTCTTCCGGTGTTCGCCAGCTCCGCTCGTTGCACGCGGCGATTTTGGGAGTTATCGCTGTTCCAGTCAAGACAACACAAAGTTCACCAAGTGTCTCCCGTAAATTAATCCGTAAGGAGAAGGTCCTCGCTGCTGCGAGGCTGCTGCGAGGCTGTACAGTTGAAGCTCCGCTCCATCGCGCCAGAAGAGGGTCCCGTTGCCGCCGGTCCCTACGCCGGGGGTCTGCTCGTTTAATTTTTGCCGGCTGCGCGTTGGGAGCGATCGCAAATACACTAAAAATTGAACTAAAACATAAAAATAACAATTATACTTTATTTATAAAGCCATTTAAAAAAAACACAGCTGCAACAAAGTGCTGTACACATGAAATTAAGAACATATAAACAAAAGATGAGATGAAATCATGAAAAACAACAGTCATGTGTTTAATACAGAAGTGGGTTGAGCCTAACCAGGGGTTGCTAGGTGAGGGGCTGGACTCAGGTTGTGGTGGGTTGTGGCTGCGGTTGGCTGCGGTTTGTGACGTCACAAACCGCAGGAAGTGCAAAACGAACTGTATTTTATCAAAGATAAATAAATCTACTTAGAGTAAATAAACCACTGGGTGCATTTTTTGGGCCTTAGGACTGTTTTTTTATGAAGTAAATACCCAAAGTTGAGTAAAAAAAACATTAAAAAGTGAATTTTGAATATGTGGTCCCCTTTAAGTGATTTTAATTTTAAGTGTTGTTTTAAATGTCATATTTCCTAAATGAAGCGGAAAAGGAACATCTTTGAAAACTATTTTGGTCTGTGGTTCTCGCTGAGTTTCGCTGAGTCACAAGATTAACAGCTATAGTTTTACCAGACCAAACTGAATAATTTTTTGTTTTGACTCTAGCAACCTTCATCAATATAATCTGTTGTAAATCCTGTCAGTGCGAATTGAAGGTTAAAAGTTTGCTCTTGTGCCATTTATACCTGCAGATTACGTGAAGGGCTTTGGGGGAAAGTTTGGAATACAGTCGGACAGACAGGATAAATCTGCCCTGGGGTGGGATCACCAGGAGAAGCTGCAGCTGCATGAGTCTCAGAAAGGTAATTCAGCTGGGCTCAGTTGCTTTTTGACTGATGTCAGATAAACTTCAGATCTCTCTTGCAAATGGATTTCCGAGGCTCATTGGGATTAACCTGTATAAATAAAGGTTGAATGAATGAACTTGACACAGTTTGACTAAATACTGCATGCTGTTTATCACGACAATGATACTAAAATCAGATATTATTCAAGCTTTAGTATTGTGTTTGAGCTCTGGATCCCTGACCTCAGCCCAGATCATAGAAGCCTATGAGGGGAAAAGAGCCAAAAACAGATTATATTTAGTTCTGTGGACAAGCTAATACTGAAGCTTGAAAACTTGCCTTATTAAAGTCACTACATTTACTGTTGTTCACTGTTGTACCATCCATCCATCCATCCATCCATCTTCTTCCGCTTATCCGGGGTCAGGTCGCGGGGGTAGCAGCCTAAGTAGGGAGGCCCAGACTTCCCTCTCCCCGGCCACTTGGAGCAGCTCCTCTGGGGGGATCCCAAGGCGTTCCCAGGCCAGCCGAGAAACATAAGCCGTGTTTCCATCAAGGTTTCTAGCTGCGCAATTTGAAATAGCGCAGCAGAAAAGCTTAATGGAAACGGCAAATTGCGAGGTTACTTCCTGAATTACGCTAAAAAGTTTTTACGCTCGCTTGAGGTGGTTTTTGGGATTTGAGATGCGCTAAACGACAAATGGAAACACATTTTCCGACTCATTTCTGACGTAGCGAAAATTCACGTCACGTGACGTTCAGCTGTTTCCGCTCCGGACAACATGTAACATCGCTAAAACTAGTTGGCATGACAGAATAAATACAACTCGCCCGATAGCAACACGTACCTGAAATATTCTCTCGATTTTGACGAGATGTCAAAGTCAAAGTCAAAGTCAACTTTATTGTCAGATCTGCAATATGTACAGTGCAGGACATACACAGGACCGAAATTGCGTTTCTCTCAGTCCCTCGGTGCAACAGTAAACATCTAAACATTGAAACACTGAAACATATAATAATAGACATAAGCATAAAATAGTAAACCTAACACTGTCCTGAGTTTTTTGCATAGTGGTATAAGAGTATGAAAATTTACACCAACTCTAAAACTAAAACATTAAACATTTAATGAACATAATATTGTCCTGAGTTTTTGCATACTAGTATAAAAAAAGAGTATAAAAAGTATAACTAAAATAAACTAAAGGTTTCTAGCATTGACATTTGCAAAGTGGCAAAGCAGCGTATGAGTCAATGTACACAGTATATGTATGAGGTAGTAGTTGATGTTGTTGTAGAGGCAAAAAGTGGCATATGCAGTAAGGCACATTGGGCATCCCTAAATAAGACCGTTCAGAGCACACTGTATATGTACCAGCAGTGGTGTAGATATTAGAGTAGTGTAAATAAATGTAAACAGTAGTAATTACATGTAAGCAGTAGTAATAAAAGTAAACAGTATTAATAAATGTAAACAGAGAATGTAAACAGTATTATGATTATAGGCAGTGATGTAATACAGACATTAGTGCAAGTATGAGAAGTAGTGCAAACTGTATGAGCACATGACCGAGAGTTTAGTGATTAACCCGTTTGATGACACAGAGTCTAGTGTTAAAAACTTTGTGTTGAGTGATAATATGTGAGAAAGTTTTAGTGTTAAGGCAGTTCAAATGGGAGGGGAGGCAGAGCAGGCAGAGTGTTTAGCATTCTGACTGCCTGATGAACAGAGCTGTCTCTCAGTCTGCTGGTTCGAGCCTGGAGACTCCTCAGTCTCCTCCCTGATGGCAGCAGTCTGAAGCAGCTGTGTAGTGGGTGTGTGGGATCACCTGCCATGCGGTGGGCTTTCCGATTGAGGCGTTTGCTGTGTAAGTCCTGCAGTGAGGGCAAGGAGGTGCCCACGATCTTCTCAGCTGCTCTCACAATGCGCTGGAGGCTCTTGCGGCATGATGCAGTACATGCACCAAACCACACAGTGATGCAGCTGGTCAGGACACTTTCTATGGCACCTCTGTAGAAGGTGCTCATGATGGGGGTTGAAGCTCCAGCCCTTTTCAGCTTGCGGAGAAAGTAGAGACGCTGGTGAGCCTTCTTTGCCAGTGCTGCAGTGTTCCTGCTCCAGGACAGGTCCTTTGAGACGTGCACTCCCAGGAACTTGGTGCTGTCTACTCTCTCCACTGCGGTGCTGTTGATGGTCAGAGGGGGATGTTGGGCATCCCTCTTCCTGAAGTCCACAACAATCTCCTTTGTCTTCTCCACGTTGAGAGTGAGATTGTTGTGTCCGCACCACAAGGCCAGGCGGCTCACCTCGTTCCTGTAGTCCGTCTCATCGTTGTTGCTGATGAGACCTACCACTGTTGTGTCGTCCGCAAACTTGATGAAGTGGTTGGAGCTGTACGATGGTGTGCAGTCGTGTGTTAGCAGGGTGAATAGAAGGGGGCTCAGCACACATCCTTGTGGGGCCCCTGTGTTCAATGTGATGGTGCTAGATGTGTTACTCCCGATCCGTACTGTCTGTGGTCTCCCGGTCAGGAAGTCTAGCAGCCAGTTACACATTGAGGTGTTCAGCCCCAGACTGTCCAGTTTAAGGATGAGCTGTTGGGGGATGATGGTGTTAAATGCCGAGCTGAAGTCGATGAACAACATTCTAACATAGGAGTCCTTCGTGTCCAGATGTGTGAGAGCTGTGTGAAGGGCAGAGGAGATGGCATCGTCGGTTGAGCGATTAGGTCGGTATGCAAATTGGAAGGGATCCAGGGAGTCAGGGAGGACAGATGTGATGCTTTTCATGACTAGCCGTTCAAAGCACTTCATCAGGATGGGGGTGAGTGCTACTGGGCGATAGTCATTGAGGCATGCGGGCGTTGCCTTCTTTGGGACAGGGATGATGGTGGTGGCTTTGAAACAGGTGGGGACGATGGCCTGGCTCAGTGAGATGTTAAAGATGTCCGTGAAGACCGCTGCGAGTTCCCCTGCACAGTCCTTCAGCACACGACCAGGTATGTTGTCAGGACCAGAGGCCTTCCGGGCGTTAATCTTTATGAATGATCGCCTTACGCTGTCAGCACCTGGCCATCAGGAGAGGGGGGGAGTTTATGTGCTGGTGTGCTGTTACTTGCCTCGAACCGAGCAAAAAACTCATTCAGTTCATTCAGCGCAGAGGCTGAGCTGTCACAGGTCTGGGGGGGTGGTTTGTAGTTTGTGATGGTCTGTATTCCCTGCCACAGACTGCGTGTATCCCTGCTGTCCTTGAAACGGTGAGCTATTTTCCCAGAATACTGCTTCTTTGCCTTTCTGATGCCCCGGTCCAGGTTGTTTCTGGCTGCCCTCAGGCCCACCTGATCTCCCGCTTTGAAGGCAGCATTCCTGGCTCTCAGGAGTCTGTAAACCTCAGCTGTCAGCCATGGCTTCTGGTTAGCCCGAACAGTGATGGTTTTAAGGTTGGTTACATCATCAATGCACTTGGTGATGTATGAACATACAGTGTCTGAGTACTCCTGGAGACATGTGGTGTTGTTTGTGGTAGCAGCTTCTTTGAACATACTCCAATCTGTGGTGTCAAAACAGTCCTGGAGTGCCTCTGAAGACCCCTCTGGCCACACTCGTATCTGCTTGCGGACTGGTTTTGTGACTTTCACCAGTGGCCTGTATGCTGGCTTTAGCATAACACAGATATGGTCAGAAGCACCAATGTGGGGGAGGGGGATGGCTCTGTAGGAATTTTTCATGGTGGTGTAAACCTGGTCCAGGGTGTTGTTTCCTCTTGTTGCAAAGTTTATGTTTCTGTATGTTTTTGGAAGAACACTCTTTAAATCTGCATGGTTGAAATCACCAGCCGTGATGAGAAAAGCATCAGGATGGGCTGTTTGTTGCTCACTGATGTGCAGATATAGTTCATTTAGTGCCTCACCTCTATCTTTGCTGTTGGAGCTTGGGGGGATATATACAGCAACAATCAAAACAGCTGTAAACTCCCTCGGTAAAAAGAACGGTCTGCATTTAATAGTCATGAACTCCACTAAAGGTGAGCAGTGTTTGTAGACCACAGCAGCATCACGACACCATGCGTTGTTGATGTAAACACAGAGCCCCCCTCCCCTTTTCTTACCTCCCTCGAGGGTTCGGTCCGCTCTGTAGCATGTTAGCTGCTCCAGCTGAATAGCATGGTCCAGAACGTTGTTGTTGAGCCACGTTTCCGTGAATACAAACACACAACAGTCTCTCACAGTCTTTTGTGTCGTTCGTAGCAGGCGTATATAATCCAATTTGTTGTCCAAGGAGCGCACGTTAGCCAGAACCATGGATGGAATAGCCGGCCTGTGTGGGCTAGCTGCTAGCCTAGCTCTGATCCCTCCGCGTTTACCCCGCTTCTGTTTCCTGTCACGCCGCTTGTGGCGTTTCCATGGCGGGCGCGGTGAAGCGTCACGCCGCTTGTGGCTTGTGGCCACACATTTCATGTGTGGCCGGGTTCAGTTTTCAACCGCTACTTCCTGTTTACTGTAGACATGCGCAGTGCTGACGTCTGACGTAATGACGCTGACGTCTGACGTAATGACGCTGTGCGCGGCTTGGTAGAAGCGCTTCAAGCCAGCAGATGGAAACACTTCTGATCTGCATTAATTTGTATTTACATATTTGCGAGGTAGCTCAAAATACGAAATGAAAATGGATGGAAACACAGCTATAGTCCCTCCAGCGTGTCCTGGGTCTTCCTCTGGGTCTCCTCCCGGTGGGACATGCCCGGAACACCTCACCAGGGAGGCGTCCAGGAGGCATCCTAACCAGATGCCCGAGCCACCTCAACTGGCTCCTCTCGATGTGGAGAAGCAGCGGCTCTACTCCGAGTCCCTCCCGGATGACTGAGCTTCTCACCCTATCTCTAAGGGAGAGTCCAGCCACCCTGCGGAGAAAACTCATTTCAGCCGCTTGTATCCGAGATCTTGTTCTTTCGGTCATAACCCAAAGCTCATGACCATAGATGAGGGTGGGAACGTAGATCGATCGGTAAATTGAGAGCTTTGCCTTTTGACTCAGCTCTCTCTTCACCACGACAGACCGGTACAGCGCCCGCTTCACTGCGGACGCTGCACCTATCCGCCTATCGATCTCACGCTCCAGTTTTCCCTCATTCGTGAACAAGATCCCGAGATACTTAAACTCCTCCACTTGGGGCAGGACCTCCTCCCCGACCCGGAGAGGGCATGCTACCCTTTTCCGGCTCAAGACCATGGCCTCGGATTTGGAGGAACTGATCCTCATCCCGGCCGCATCACACTCGGCTGCAAACCGCTCCAGTGAAAGTTGTAAATCACGAACTGATGAAGCCAGTAGGACCACATCATCTGCAAAAAACAGAGAAGCGATTCTAAGGTCACCAAAACGGATCCTCTCAACACCTTGGCTGCGCCTAGAAATTCTGTCCATAAAAGTTATGAACAGAATCGGTGACAAAGGGCAACCTTGGCGGAGTCCAACTCTCACCGGAAACGAGCCTGACTTACTGCCGGCAATGCGGACCAAGCTCTGACACCGGTCGTACAGGGACCTAACAGCCCTTATCAAAGGGCCTGGTACCCCATACTCCCGGAGTACCCCCCACAGAACCCCCCGAGGGACGCGGTCGAATGCCTTCTCCAAGTCCACAAAGCACATGTAAACTGGTTGGGCAAACTCCCACGCACCCTCCAGGACCCTGTTGAGGGTGTAGAGCTGGTCCAGTGTTCCACGACCAGGACGAAAACCACACTGCTCCTCCTGAATCCGAGGTTCGACTATCCGACGGACCCTCCTCTCCAGAACCCCTGAATAGACCTTACCAGGGAGGCTTAAGAGTGTGATCCCCCTATAGTTGGAACACACCCTACGGTCCCCCTTTTTGAATAGGGGAACCACCACCCCAGTCTGCCAATCCAAGGGAACTGCCCCCGATGTCCACGCGATATTGCAGAGTCGCGTAAGCCAACACAACCCTACAACATCCAGAGCCCTAAGGAACTCCGGGCGAATCTCATCCACCCCCGGAGCCTTGCCACCGCGGAGCTTTTTAACCACCTCGGCGACCTCAGCACCAGAGATCGGAGAACCCGACCCAAAGTCCCCAGGCTCCGCTTCCTCAGTGGAAGACGTGCCAGTAGGATTGAGGAGGTCTTCGAAGTATTCCGCCCACCGACTCACAACATCCCGAGTTGAGGTCAGCAGCACGCCACCCCCACCATAAATGGTGTTGGTCGCGTACCTCTTTCCCCCCCTGAGACGCCGGATGGTGGACCAGAATCGCCTCGAAGCCGTACGGAAGTCATTCTCCATGGCCTCTCCGAACTCCTCCCACGCCCGAGTTTTTGCCTCAGCAACCACCCGAGCCGCATGCCGCTTGGACTGTCGGTACCTATCAGCTGCTTCCGGGGTCCCACAAGCCAAAAAGGCCCAATAGGACTCCTTCTTCAGCCTGACAGCATCCCTCACCGCCGGTGTCCACCACCGGGTTCGAGGGTTGCCACCACGACAGGCACCAACAACCTTGCGGCCACAGCTCCGATAAGCTGCCTCGACAATAGAGGCGCGGAACATGGCCCACTCGGACTCCATGTCCCCCGCCTCCCTCGGAACGTGTTCAAAGCTCTCCCGGAGGTGGGAGTTAAAGCTCCGTCTTACGGGAGACTCTGCCAGACGTTCCCAGCAGACCCTCACAATACGTTTGGGTCTGCCAGGTCTGACCGGCATCCTCCCCCACCATCGGAGCCAACTCACCACCAGGTAGTGGTCAGTTGACAGCTCCGCCCCTCTCTTCACCCGAGTGTCCAAGACATGCGGCCGCAGATCAGATGAGACGACAACAAAGTCGATCATCGAACTGCGACCTAGGGTGTCCTGGTGCCAAGAGCACATATGGACACCCTTATGCTTAAACATGGTGTTCGTTATGGACAATCCATGACGAGCACAGAAGTCCAATAACAGAACACCACTCTGGTTCAGATCAGGGGGGCCGTTCCTCCCAACCACACCCCTCCAGGTCTCACTGTCATTGCCCACGTGAGCGTTGAAGTCCCCCAGTAGAACAAGGGAGTCCCCAGGAGGCGCACTCTCCAATACCCCCTCCAAGGACTCCAAAAAGGGTGGGTAGTCTGAGCTGCCGTTTGGTGCATAGGCACAAACAACAGTCAGAGCCCGTCCCCCCACACGTAGGCGAAGGGAGGCTACCCTCTCGTTCACCGGGGTGAACCCCAACGTACAGGCACCAAGATGGGGGGCAACCAGTATGCCCACTCCTGCTCGGCGCCTCTCACCAGGGGCAACTCCAGAGTGGAAGAGTGTCCAACCCCTCTCAAGGAAACTGGTTCCAGAGCCAGAGCCATGCGTTGAGGTGAGTCCGACTATTTCTAGTCGGAAACTCTCAACCTCACACACTAGCTCAGGCTCCTTCCCCACCAGAGAGGTGACATTCCATGTCCCAATGGCCAGCTTCTGTAGCCGAGGATCAGACCGCCAGGGTCCCCGCCCTCGGCCACCACCCATCTCACATTGCACCCGACCCCTTTGGCCCCTCCCACAGGTGGTGAGCCCATGGGAAGGGGGACCCACGTCTCCTCTTCGGGCTGTGCCCGGCCGGGCTCCATGGGTAAAAGCCCGGCCACCAGGCGCTCGCCAGCGTGCCCCACCTCCGGGCCTGGCTCCAGAGTGGGGCCCCGGTGACCCGCGTCCGGGCGAGGGAAAACTTAGTCCATTTATTTCACTCATCATAGGGGTTTTTGGGCTGCACTTTGTCTGGTCCCTCACCTAGGACCTGTCTGCCTTGGGTGACCCTACTAGGGGCATGAAGCCCCTGACAGCATAGCTCCTAGGATCATTGGGACACTCAAACCCCTCCACCACGGTAAGGTGGCAGCCCAGGGAGGGCTGTACTGTTGTACACAGTAGAAAATATCATTTGTAATGAGCAGATCATATGTAGTAGGGCTGCAACAACGAATCGATAAAATCCACTATTAAAAGTGTTGGCAGTGAATTTCATTATTGATTCAGTGTGTCACGCGATTAAGCATCTCACGGCGTTGCGGAGCAGTTTTGTTCATCTGCAGAGCATTGTCCATGCTGGTTGACTGAATAAAGTTTTAAAAACTGCAGCGCGAGTTGAAGAGAGCGAGGGGGAAGCAGAGCAGAGATGGTGTTTTCAAAGGAAAAAAATTTTTTGGCCTCCCTTCTCACCTCTCAGCCAATAATCACACCAGTATGATTTTTTTTAATAGAAAGAAAGGAAAAGACAGAAAGTAAGACCACAAAACAAATATCCACAAAAAGAGCACAAGGCAAACACACCCGACCGCCATCTGCAATCCTGTAAAGTACATCACAGAACACAGCAACAAAACAAATGCATAAAAGACACATAACATGACTTTGCAGTATATATATATATATA
>JBBPBX010019769.1:0-15698 GCA_038048925.1 Garcialebias charrua | reverse complement strand
GAAATTACTGTATTAAAAAAAAATATATATTTTTTTTTTTATTATTTTTTTGTGTTTAAATGTTCTTAATTTCATGTGTACATCACTTTGTTGCAGCTGTGGTTGTTTTAAATGCTTTATAAATAATAATTATGATAAAAAATGATCATTTCTGATCATTTTTGTCATGATTGCGCAATAATCGTGCAACTTCCGGTCATAACAGGAAGAAGGTCGGTCATAACAGGAAGAAGGTCGCCAGTCACCGGAGGCCAGCCATCTTAGGGTTAGTCACGGCTACAGGCAGCAAGGTTTGGAAGACTTGTTGATCAGGATTGCCTCATATGGATTAATTACTATCTGGAATCGCTCTGTGAGCTCTGTGGACGTCTCAGGCGGAGAAGCAGCTGCAGATTGATGGCCGATTGGGCCGCACCGCCGCTCCAACACCAGCTCATGGCCTGGCTAGCAGAAGCTAACACAGGCCTCGAGAGCTAACACAGGCCTCGAGCAGCTCCCGTGGTTTGCTCGTCGCGCTGCTCGGCCTGATAACAACAACGCATGGCAACCTAAGATGTCGGCTATGACCATCTCAAAGTAAGAAAATATATTTTTATTTATTCTGTAAATGTGAATAGCAATGTTTAACATTACAGTACACTACTGTACATGCTTAAATGTGTGCGCGCGCTCCGTTAGCATGATAAATAAAGGTTGAATGAATGAATGAATTTAAAAAAATAATAATTTTCACCCCCTACCTACGAACGGATCGAGCTGCGAACGGTTCTTAGGTCCCAAACTCGTTCGTAGGTCGGGGGTTACCTGTATATATATATATATATATATATATATATATATATATATATATATATATATATATATATATATACTATACATATATGTTCATATTCAGTCATATACCCATCTACATACGATACCTGCATGTGCATCCCTGCATCTATTAGTGTGTGGTTGTAAGCATGCATAAATGAATAAGGCTTCTCTAATAGAACATTCAGTAGTGACCATGAAGCATCAGAGATCCGTCCCCCAAGACCCAAGGCAGACAAAGAGGCGGACCAGAGCCCAAAACCCCAAGAAGGACACCGAGCCCAGAGCCCCCAGGGCCACCCGAACAGGACGAACCACTCCCCCTCCCCCCAGATCCGACCATAGGGGAGAACCGGGAGGGCCCTACCAGCAACCACACACAATGACCCCCAGGGGCCAACAGCGACAAACTCACAGGACCCGACCGGAGCCCGCTGCACCGACTTAGCCCCAGGCCCAGGCGCCAAGGCCCGGGCACCAGGGACGCCCACCCCTCAGGCCCAGGCCCGACAGGGCCAGAGGACCCCAGCCCCAACAGGCAGCCATCAGGTCGAGCCGACCTACGGCTACGCCCAAGTGCCCAACCCCCGACACCAAGGGCCCCAAGCGCGTCGGCAGGCAAGGGCATACCCCGCCAAGTGGCCACGTGGCAGGAGCACAACACCAAGTAGCCTCAGATGTATCAAAGAGGGGGAACTCTAAGTCCCGGCCTGACAAATAGACATTCATACACAGATACAATCACACAAACCCACCCTCATCTTCACCCTCAGTCTCTCAAAGACATATAATAACGACACATTCCAATCATAATCCCGATACGCACTCTATACCCCCCAGGTCCAAGACATGTACCTGCCCCCCACATGGGGCAGTCCACACCCAAACCCAGGAGATGGGCCCATTCATTCTGGGGTGGAGAGGAGCCGACATACAAGATCCGGCCCTACCCGTGCTCAGCCGTCAGGACAGGACACCCCAGCCCAAGCAGCCCCAGGGAGAGTGCCACGCCAGCCCTGCCCACGGCAACCCCCCAGGCCCTGAACCCTCCCATAGCCCAGGACAATACCCAACGGTCTGCCACTTTACCAGACCCCACCCCCAGAATGGCCGTCAGGGAGCAAGGGGGTTCAACAAAACAAAAACAAAAAACACTAGACCCCGACACCCCCCTCCCCCAGATGTGCTGTTGAAGTGTGTTGTAGTAAAGTGCAATTAAAATGGAAAGAGAAGGAGCAAAGGTTGGCATAATGCCAGTTTCCCCTCCTCCCCAACTCTAACCTAAGCCCTTACTGTCTAAATGCATCATTGTAAGTGAGCACTGGCACAGGAGGCGAGAGTAGTGTCGTCCCACCACCCATAGCCACAGTGCCCACCCCAAGTTCCTATATGTGAATGTCATGAGGATGTTATGAGTGAATGTCTAAGGTGTATAATAAAATTTAGTCCCAGGTGGTTCTGAACAACACAGATGTAAGAATGTTGCAGTACACCCGAGCCTCAAAATCCCTACATGTATTAAATTTGAAATGATGAGGACGGAGGTGTGCGGTGAGGGATGGGAAGAAAATAACTGCAGGAACAAATGCTCCCGCAGGGAGTCAGCTCCCCCGCTGACCCAACAGGTCCCCCCCAGTTCCCCAGGACCCACCCAAGGAGCAAGGCCAAAACACCTCTCCGACCGTCATGCCCATTGAGCTCCAGACCAGACGGGGACAGGACCACGAGGGCCGCCAGCAGCAAGGCCAACAGCCCACACCCACCAGGGCCGCCAAGACCCCTACTAAGCGCAGTCATCCCGTCGCCCAAGAGGACGCAAAATCATACATGGACGACATGGCCAAGAGCGCCCGCCAAACCACCGATAGAGCCAGGGAGCAGCGAGAGTGTGCCCTCACCATAGGAAAGGGCCAGCCAACCGGCCACGCATAGTCCCAGACCATCATCAAGGACATCTACCCAGTCCCCACCCCAGAAGAAATGCAACACCCACCCATCATACTAACAACTCTCAGAACATATAACACACTAGACACCCAGGCTGGGTCACCCTGCCCCCTCCCATGGGCCACCAGACACGCCTCCAAACCCCCAACCCCCCAGCCCACAAACCCCCAACCCACCAGCGAGCTGAGGGTCCCCCGGCCAGCGCCGGACACCAGAGCGCAGGCCAGCCCAAAGCCAGGCGACCCGCCCGCCAGAGCCCAAGATCCCACACCCCCCACCAGGACAAAGCCCGGGGACGACACGTCCTCAGACTCCCAAGCCCCCGGCGCCCACCCCGAAACCACCCTGGCCCAGCTGGGCTACCAACCGGCGACCCATGACCGCCACCACAGACCACCCGAGGCTCCGCATGCAACCCCCAGCAGACATCCCCCAGAACCACCCAGGTCCTCCTCAGGTTGAAGGCAGGGCCCTCCCCGCCCAAACAGCCCCAACCCCCCGGCGTCCCAAACCCCGACACCCCACCCCATAAGCCCCAGTGCCTCACAAGGCCAGACCCCAGACCCCCCCACTGCCACTATGTAACAGAGCCAATCAAAGAATGTCAAAGAAATGGATCCGATGTGTCGGCAGATGCTGTTTCAAGACAGCTCTAACAGAAGATTTTTATACTGATTAATGCTAAGATTATTTTTTTCCAATTTAAGAGTATAATTTTCTTTGCGATGCATAAGGCAGTGAAGATCACACAAGATTTATTTTTTTCTAGTGTAACATCTTCAAGGATAGCCAATACGCAAACAGATGGAGAGAGTGTAATACTGTATTACATTTCAGAATACCCTGATGCATGCTCAATAATCCAGGTAGAAAAATACTCTGATGCATGCTCAATAATCCAGGTAGAAAAATCTAAAAAAGCTAAGTCTGGTCCTCTGGACATTCAAAAAATAAAACAAAACAAAGCAAAAAAAAATGTAGAAACGTTTCGTCTTTCGTCCGAAAGACTTCCTCAGTCTGAGTGGTCCTCTGGACATTAAAAAAAAAAAGGTTTTTGAATGTCCAGAGGACCAGACTTAGCTTTTTTGGGTAACACTTTATAATAACTACACCTTATTTAGCCTTATTTAAGCATTAATAAACATTTAATTAACATTGAAAACATCATTAATTAAGGATGATTCACACTTAATACACTATTAATTAACACACTTATTTAAATGCGTACTAATTGTTAAATAATGTTTGAATTCACTATCTATTAATCCTGCAATGCATCATTAATTAAGGCAGTTGCTAGTAGTTACTTAAGTGTATTTGTGAACCCTTCTAAAGTGAAGACTATTCATGCTTTATTGAGGTTTTGTTAATGTTTAATAAATCCTAAATAGCCACAAGTTATTTTTCACTTGGGGAAATCAGACAAAATGAATTCACTATCTATTAATCCTGCAATGCATCATTAATTAAGGCAGTTGCTAGTAGTTACTTAAGTGTATTTGTGAACCCTTCTAAAGTGAAGACTATTCATTCTTTATTAAGGTTTTGTTCATGTTGAATAAATCCTAAATAGCCAGAAGTTATTTTTCACTTGTGGAAATCAGACAAAAATCAAAGCAGGAGACGTTGAATACCAAAAACAGGTTTGTATTGACATTTTCTAAAAGTCAATAAAACATACATCTGTCAGTTAGATGTTCCCACCGCTAGTTAGAACGACTCCGTCACGTTTTGCAAAATAAAGAAACCGAGTAGGACTCGCTGCAGAAGAAGCCTGCAGTTTAACAAAACCGAACTACGTCCACATCGTGATGTCGTCAGCTTTCTCTTCGCTTGTGAAACTTTGTTCAGTCACATTCTGACGGTCATGAGCACTCGTTTGACTCGTTTTGAAGCGAAAACAACGCGCTTTGGAGACTAGCTTAGCTTTTAGCCTGCTATCGCTAACGCCTGCTGTTGGAGTGAGCGCTGCGTAACAACGACGTCACCACGCACGTTTTGTGTCACAGCTTTTTCTGTCCGGGCGGGTTGTTGAAGCAGCCGTTTCAACACGAACAGAAAAAGAAAAACGTCAGTGAAACGTTGTAAAATCCTATCATTTGATTTGTGACCAAAATGTTTTGCACTACTTTTCTTTTACACCATTTTTGCCACTTTAGTGACCTGCTACAGGTTGAGTGTTTCGCTGCGTAACAACGACGTCACCACGCACGTTTTGTATCACAGCTTTTGCCGTTTCAACACGAACAGAAAAAGAAAAACGTCAGTGAAACGTTGTAAAATCCTATCATTTGATTTGTGACTTTTGCACTACTTTTCTTTGACACAATTTTTGCCACTTTAGTGACCTGCTACAGGTTGAGTGTTTCATCATGACCCAGGTTGGGTAAACATTTTAGATTTCCACAAGTGAAAAATAACATGGCTATTTATATTCAACATTAACAAATCCTTAATAAAGAATGAATAGTCTTCACTTTAGAAGGGTTCACAAATACACTTAAGTAACTACTAGCAACTGCCTTAATTAATGATGCATTGCAGGATTAATAGATAGTGAATTCAAACATTATTTAACAATTAGGACGCATTTAATACATGTGGTGAAAGTACATTAATTTGTGCATTTACAAATATAGATAGCATAGTTAATTCATGAGTTATTAAGCATGAATAAACATTGAGTACGTAGGTTTTGAAACTCATTATTCTTTATGCATAAAGCGTTAATAAGTGTGTTAATTAATAGTGTATTAAGTGTGAATCATCCTTAATTAATGATGTTTTCAATGTTAATTAAATGTTTATTAATGCTTAAATAAGGCTAAATAAGGTGTAGTTATTATAAAGTGTTACCCTTTTTTGGATTACATTTCAGACATTTAGACAAGTCCTCACATACCTGGACCCAGAACCTCTGAACGGGTGGACAGAACCAGAGTGCGTGGATATAATCATCAGGTATATTGCTTGTGCACTGTGAGCAATTTTTAGATGATGTAAATCCCATCTTAAACATTCGTTGACCTGTATAATGTACTCTATAGAGAACTTTATACTGTATTAATTGTAAATTGGAGATTCTAGTAATTTCAAATGTTTTTAAACATATTTGAGACCAGGTGTTTTGGTCAAAGTTGACTGATAAATCTGTCTCCCATTTTGCAACAGGAAGCGTTATGGAGTCATCGATTCTAGACAATTTCTTGTATATTTTAGATAACAATTTGGGTGGTTTAAGATTAATGAATTCTGATACACATATTGGTGTCTCTAACAATTCTCTATTAAGCTTAAATTTCTTTTTTTACAATAGACTTAATTTGTTGATATTCTAAGAAGTATTTATTGTCCATACCATATTGTATTATTAATTCATTAAATGAAATAAAGTCTACACCATCAAATATGTGTTCCAGATGTTCAATTCCCTTAACTCTCCAACCTGAGAAATTTAATACATTATTTTCTTTCTGTATGTCAGGATTGTTCCAAATGGGTGTTCGTTTGCATGGGAGTAGTGAAGACTTTGTCATTTTCAGATACTCCCACCATGCTGTCAGAGATGAGCTAATACTGGTACTTTTAAAGCAAACATGTTTTTTTATATTTGTACTAATAAATGGCAGATCTGAAATCCTAATATTATTACATAAAGTTTGCTCTATGTCCATCCAAGTAACATCGAGTGCATTTGGATTTAGCCACTTTGAAATATATTCTAACCTATTTGCTAAATACCATACCATACCATACCATTTTATTTATAAAGCACTTTAAACAGGAACAAGTCCACACCAAAGTGCTGGACAAACAAACACGCAACAGGCAACACAGACAATGAAGTACAACACGAAAAACATAAAAACATTGCAGATCATAAATCAAACGATCCAATACAAATCAGCTGGCATTGAAAGCGATGGAGTAGTAGTGAGTTTTTAACCGGGATTTGAAAACCGAGAGGGAGGGGGCCTGTTTGATGAGCAGCGGTAACTCGTTCCAGAGTCTTGGGCCTGCTACAGAGAACGCCCTGTCACCCCTGCGCTTAAGGCGAGTTTCTGGAACTATTAAGAGTACCTGATCCTCTGACCTCAAAGCACGTGGAGGGACATATGGGTGTATCAGATCCGATCAGATAAATAGTAGTGATAAAAGTTTGGAAGTTCTAATCCTCCGGTTTCTTTAGATTTCTGTAGTGTTTTTAAGCTTTTGATCTCTTGTCTGTAAGTTTTTTTTACTATATTCATTATTTCTTCTTTGTCAGTTCCATTAAGAAAAATACTATTTGCACAACCTATGACTGAATGGCTCACATGATTATCTACTTTTGGTATTTTAGCTGCAAGGCTTGATCCAACATTCACAAAATAATGATTAAATCCATTTACCGTAAAAATCGGCGTATAACACGCAGTTTTTTTTACTAATTTGAATGTCCTGCGTGTTATACGCCGAAGCGTGTTATTTATGGATTTTTTCCCATATTTTTAGACCCATTTTTGGCTCTGATATCGCCGTTTTTCCATTTTGGGCAAAAAAAATGGTGCAGTACCACTTTTGTCCGCTAGGGGACACTTCCAGACCGTTTCTAGCTCATGTGTCTGAAAAAAGTCTCCTCTGTTCGGACTGACTCTGCCGCTGCCCGTCTCCTGCTCTGGATGTAGCTGCTATTAGCTGTGAGGTTAGCGTTTTTTTTTAGCCAGATAACTCCTAAACCACACCGCTGATTTTCTTGAAACTTACAGAGCATAATTATTTGGTGGTCATTTACACACTGTTGGCTGCAGAAGATATTTAGAGCTATTAAAAAAAATTGCTCTTTTATCTGTTAGCAGTTAGTAGCTAATGTGAACAGATACCTACTGTTTAGATAAACAACTCTTAAACCACTCAGATATTTTTTAGGCTTACAGAGTGTAATTATATGGGTTTAATTTACAAGCTGTTGACCTGTATAAGACATTTGAGATAAAATTAAATTTATTTATAATTTATTTTCGTAGCGCCCGAGACTGTTTTGGAAGAAGTCAAACCGAAACAATTTAAATCTAGCAGATTTGACCATTTTGTGAATTGATTAAGGAACTGTTAAGCTCAAGAACCCTTGTGCTATAATGTCAGCTAAGAAATATATTTTTTCTCAGCAAATAAATAATTGTTTTTACCGTGTTATCTTGTAAAGTCCTTCGTGCTCGCTTGTTTCTGTGGCCGCCATTTTCAGCAGGGCAAATGAGGCGCTGACGCGTCGCATAGCGATGACGCATAATAGATGCGTCTTATTGGGCGAAGCATGTTATTTATGGATTTTTCCAATTTATTGACAATAATTGGACAAAGTGTGTTATACACAGAAGCGTGTTAAATGCCGACAAATACGGTACAATTTCATTCTCATCATGGATTACATATTTGTCCTTCACCAAATATTGTGAAATACCCGTTTTCACTTCTTGATTTTTCAGAATACTATTTATTACTAAGGGGAGTGGTGGTGCAGTGGTTAGACGGTAGGCTTGTGATTGGAAGATCGCCGGTTCAAGTCCCGGTACCGACAACATCAAAAAATGTGGGTGGAAAAAGGTGAAACACCCACACCTGCCTCCACCCTCATTCGCCCCACTCTGGGCCCCTGAGCAAGGCCCTTAAACCCTACCATCTGCTCCTTAAACAGGTCTCTCTTGAAAATGAGTTCTCGTGGCTCAATGAGACTACCTAGATAAATAAAGGGTAAATGAAAAAAATTACTCGCCATGTTACTTTCAAATCACCATTACTTTTATTTGACAAATCACTATAATATTCCTTCTTATGTTTCCTTATAATCCCTATTAATTAATTTTTATACTTCTTATATTTCTCTTCTGCCTCTTGTGTTCTCAATTTCAAGAAGCATGAATACAAAAAAATGTTTTTTACAAGCATTTCTCAACCCTTTTGTCATCCATTGTTGGTCAGCAATATTTATCTATGTATAATTTTTTTGCACACGATTCTTTTCATACAGAGCTTCTAAAATATTCATAAACTCATCATATAAATAAATATAAATATAAAAAATATAAAATAAATGTTGAATGTATAAATAAAGGTTGAATATGATCTGTTCACATCATCAACCTACACGTCCTTCCAGTTTTGTTTATCGAAATCATCTTTTAATTTATCCAAAGCTTTTTTTGATGTTAATAATTTTTTCTTAATTGTAACTGCTTTTGCAATGCTTTGTGAAAACTCGTAAATGATCATCTTAAAAAAAGCTAAGTCTGGTCCTCTGGACATTCAAAAAAAAAAAAAAAAGCAAAAAACTGTAGAAACGTTTCGTCTTTCGTCCAAAAGACTTCCTCAGTCTGAGATGCTGTATTCAGCTCAGTCTTATAAATAGCACCCTCTCACAATGGATCAACCAGTTTGCTGCTGACAGCCAAAACCAACTGCTAACATGATCAAGGAGGACCATCAGCCTAACAATCAACTGTCCCCTTACAATGCTGTTATTGCTAGTATCACTCAGCCCTCTGTGAATAGCAAACAACCATCAGGGTGTTAACGATCCATCGTCAGGCTGATGGTCCTCCTTGATCATGTGAGCAGCTGGTTTCGGCTGTCATCAGCCAACTGGTTGATCCACTGTGGGAGGGTGCTATTTATAAGACTGAGCTGAACACAGCTTCTCAGACTGAGGAAGTCTTTCGGACGAAAGACGAAACGTTTCTACAGTTTTTTTTTTTTTGCTTTGTTTTGTTTTGTTTTTTGAATGTCCAGAGGACCAGACTTAGCTTTTTTGGATTTTTCTACCTGGATTATTGAGCATGCATCAGGGTATTATTGAGCATGCATCATGGTAAATGATCACTTAAATCGGTCGTTAAAATACCACCTATCACATCCCCATTTGTTACATTTGTGAAAATATTATCAATTATTGTAGCACTATGAGTTGTAATTCTTGTTGGTTTTGATATCAACAGATAAATATTTAACCTGTACATTGAATTTATAAATGTACTGATGTTATTTGAATCTGTTTCATTTCCCAGGTCGATATTAAAGTCTCCACACAAAAAACGCTATTGTTATTATTTCCATATCATCAACAATTATTGACATTTCACTAATTAATTTACATTTAATTTCATTATTAACAAATAGAGCCACTCCACCACCCCTTTTATTGTTTCTGTTCATATGATATAATTCATACTCTTTGATGTGAACATTATTTGTATTTTCATCATTGAGATATGTCTCCGACAGTGCTATTAAAGTAAAAGTTCTGTTTAAGTCAAAAGTCAAAGTCAACTTTATTGTCAGAACTGCAATATGTACAGGACATACACAGGATTGAAATTGCGTTTCTCTCAGTCCCTCGGTGCAACAGTAACCATTTAAACACTAAAACACTAAAACATTTAATAAACATAAGCATAAAATAGTAAAAGTGTAACACTGTCCTGAGTTTTTGCATAGTAGTATAAAAGTATGAAAATTTACACCAACACTAAAACACTAAACATTTAATGAACATAAGCATAAAATGAAATAATAAAAGTGTAATACTGTCCTGAGTTTTTGCATAGTAGTATAAAAAGTATATCTATAAAATAAACTGAAGGTTCTAGCATTGACATTTGCAAAGAGTGGCAAAGCAGCATATGAGTTAATGTACACAGTATACGTATGAGGTAGCTGATGTTGGTATAGAGGCAAAGTGGCATATGCAGTAAGGCATTCGTAAGGCAAATTTCGGATTCCTGGTTGGAGATGCCTGATTTTCAAGAATGGCTGAGGCCTGTCGCCAAGAATAACCGCGAGGCTTATTGTACATTTTGTAAAAAAAGATGAGCGTAGCCTCGATGGTCATAAACGCTGAAGCTGAGTTAGAAGAGCTGAAAAAAAGAGAAAAGTTCTACAAGAGGTGTGCGAGTCTCTGCAAAAAGATGCAGATCAGTTGGCAGAGCAGAGGGAAAGTCAGGTTCTTTAATGGCCCAACTGATCACCAAGTCCAATGTCTTGAGAAGGAGACGTAAAGAAAAACTCAGTGAGCTGGTGCAAACTGAAGAGTTGCTGGAATGCAAAGCAACTGCACTGAGGCACATGTAATGATTACTGTTTATTTCTTATTCGCCATTGTTCAACCAAGTTACTTTAAAATAGCTACAAGTCTTGTTGTAACCTATGCTATATTTTCTTAAACCTAGTCGTGGTTCAGTTTCTTCTTTTGAACTTTTTTCTTTACACTGTATCTCAGTTCTGTTGTAGGTTTGAGATTCACAGATTTACCGGTAATTGAAAACAACAGCAGTATTGTAAATCAAAGATTTGTTGCTTAATAAAACAAAGTGACGATAAGGTCTTGAATTTATTTTGGAAGGTCTTTAAAAAGTCTTGAAAAGGTATTGAAATTAACTTCATTATTCTTGCATATACCCTGTAAAGGTACACCTTGTTTGTACATTTTGGTTAAACCAGACTAGGCGTGGCCTCTCCTGGGTACAGTCTGTGGTACAGAATACGGTCAATAGACTTGTCCTTCTCCAAATGTTTCAGGCAATCTATCAACTTCTTCTTGTAACCACTTCCTGGATCTCTTTTCAGCGGTTCATAAGTGGTTAAGTCACTAAGGAGTGACATAACTTTCTCATGATAGTCTTTCTGGTTCAAAACCACTGTGCACCTTCCGTTGTCTGCTGGGAGAATTATGATGTTTTTGTCCTTGCTAAGAGTGGTGAGTGCATCCCTCTCTTCTCTACTGATGTTGGAAGCTGGTGGTTTGGCATTACTGAGGCAGGCTGAAACTTTGATTCAGAGTTGTTCTGCTTCAAACTCTTTAATTTTGTTGTTACGGATGGCTGACTCAGTGGCTGTGATAATCTCCACCAGCGGAATTTTACTTGGTGCCACTACAAAGTTCAGTCCCCTGGCAAGAATCTCTGTCTCCGGTTGGGTGAGCTGTCTGTCAGATAAATTCTTTACCCACTTTTCTGTCTCCCTGGCATGTAACTGTGTACCAGAGTGTTGTCTTACACTGAACGTGTTGTTATTAGGCCCGAGCAACAAAGTGTTGCGAAGGCCTATTGTAATAGTTCTGTTCAGCAGATTTGCGAGATCAAGATGGCGCTAGTGTGTGTGGCTTGCTGTCTCTCGCCGTTTGTGTTTGTGCTGTTTTTATTTTTTATCACCAGTGCCAGTTCACTGCTTGTGTATGATCGCCAAACATTGTTGGATCTTCGTCTCTCTGCCAAGGATTTAGTGAAATTCTACTCTTGATTGTGGTGTTCTTACGACGTTTCAACCATTTTCCTTTGCCGGTGTTGACACCTGCTCACCTCTGCCACACCCACGCTCCTCTCTCTCGGCGTAAACGCCGGCGGCGCCGGGGCAAACGCAACGGACGACTGTTAAAGTTTAAAGCTTTCTTGGCACGATTTCCCGTGACCTCCCGGAGGAGAAATTGGGTGGTACCTGGTCTCTTTTTGAGCCCGCAGTTGCTGGACCTTGCTGACAACTTGCTTGTGTGTGTCAGTTCAGATGATGTGGTCCGCCCCCGCGGCCCTTGCTCTCCCCGTCCTCGCTGGCGTGAAGTAAACCCCGCCATCTACGAGTCCTGTGTCGGGCTCCACAGACCGTTGCAGCTTCGGATGCGCCGGCCCCTGCTAGGTTTGGCCTTGTTAATGCAAGATCACTATCAAATAAAACTTTCATCTTGAGAGACGTCTTTATGTCCTGTAATCTGAATTTTCTCTGCGTGACGGAGACATGGCTGAGAACCGGCGAGCCTACCGCTCTTATTGAACTGTCTCCTCCTGATTGTTGCTATTTTAATTCCCTGCACCTGTCGGGTCAGAAAGGAGGAGCAATAGCAGTTGTTTTTAAAAATGATTTAAAATGCAGTCAGATCTACCTGTATCTACCTCGGCCAATGGCGGCCGAGATGGTGTAGAGGCAGGGCAGCCGGCTCGGGTCCGGAAAGTCCCGGGTTTGATCCCCGGTCACTGCATACCTCGTTGTGTCCCTGGGCAAGACAGTTAACCCCGAGTTACTCCCGGTAGGACTGGCAGTGCCTTGCATGGAAGGCTACCACTACCAGTGTATGAATGGGTGGATGGCTGGTACTGTGAAGTGCCTTGGGGCCCCTCATAGGGGGCTGGAAAGTGCTATATAAGTAAGCTCCATTTACCATTTACTACCTGTAATAAGTTGGTCGGACATACTTTAAATTACAAACAGTTTTCGCTGGAGGATATGGGCGTGGTGGCGTGACTATCTCAGATCTGACGCCATACGTTTGGCTCTAATTTCCAGAGATGTAAACCGAGGTGCACCAAAATCACTATGATCTATCATTATCCACCACTTCAACAGGCATCCATGATAAGTGTACAATACCCTCCACAGCGCCCCCTATATTATTACTAAAGCTATATCTCAGTGATACATCATCCGATCTGGACGAGATTTAGTGTGCTTCATCACTGAGCACTTCTACACACATTTACGTTGTGGTTTAATATATGACTCCAGTGCGACCCCTACATTATTCAAACTGTTATGTCTCAGTGATAGATTATCTGATCTGTTCCAGATCTACTGTGCGTCATCCATCAGCACTTCTACACACATTGGTAATGTTGATTAAAATTTCACTCCAGTGCGCCTTATACTTTATTTCAACACTTACAGATCAGTGATATATCATCCAATATGCACCACATTTATTGTACATCATCAGTGAGCTCTTCTACACACATTTCTATTGTTATTTCACTTTTGAGTCCAGTGCACCCCTACACACTTCAAACTGTTATATGTCAATGATAGACCATCCGATCTGTTCCAGATCTATTGTGTGTCATCTGTGGGTACTTCTAAACACATTGATATGGTATATATCATTTGACTCCAGTGCGCCCCTTACATTACTCAAACTGTTACAGATCAGTGATGCATCAGCGATCTGCACCAGATTTATTGTGCTTCATCACTTTGATAAACATTGGTGTTGTGGTTAAAAATTTTACTCTAGTGTACCCCTTATCTCAGTGATACATAATCCTATCTGCACCAGATTTTTGGTACTAGATCAATGAGCACTTTGAGACAAATTGATATTGTGGATCGATGACAGCACTTTGAGATTTTCATTAATGAAAAGTGCGTTATAAATTAAATTCATATTATTATTATTACTTAAGTCCCGCCCACTCACACAAGAAACTCACTATTATTGGGTGACTCTTCTAGCTTCAGCCTGTGTAACATATAAGACTGACACTGTATTCACCAACTGTTGATTGCCATACGACATGTTGAAAAGTTTTAAAGGGGACCAAATGTAGGATATATAATTTTTTGTGGTTTATCTGTGGGCTATCCAGACCATTTTCAGTCAATTTTATACACAAAATAATGCTTGGATAATAAAATATCCCCTTTCTAATTCTGCCAAATTTCACTTCCGTTCTAAACGACCGGTTTATGAATAATGAGGTCTGAAAGCCACGCCCTACAAAGACCTATTTACATTTACTACGCCCTCTGTAACAGCCAGTATCTCTAATATGTTGTTATTTTAAAATTAGCTCTTTTTTATTACTCATTTGACTTACTGTTAGTGCTAGTAGCTTAAGATAACTTACCAAAAGCCCTCTGCGCGCGCCGCCATTTGCAGCTCCTTTTTTTAGCATTAGCCTCGAATAGCTTTTCCTCCTCCGAGCGGGGGTGTTAGCTCCGCTCGTTTGGGAGCGTGCTTCAGTCCACACACACAAAGTTCACAGAATGTCTCGCTCCAGTTAATTTATCCGCATGAGGCAACCTTTGACCGGACCCCCGGACCTCAAAAGTCAGTAGCTCCCAACAACTCCCGCACGCAAATGGTGTCTTCGCCGGCGGTCTGCAAAACAAAAGGCTTAAAAAAAAAAAAAAAAGAGATGCCGCGACCGGGAGGCGAACCCGTGTCCTTCGGATTACGAGTCCGGTTCACTACCTCTGGGCCAACCGGGTAGTCATGCAAAAAGCAGTCTTTCATCGTATAAGAAATAATCACAACCACTTACATTTAGAACGCTGAAGTTTTGATTAGATTTTGATGAAGTGAAAGGTATTCTTAAAATAAATAAGTTGCTAATCTGAAAATATATCGATCAGTGGTGCTTGATGGTACAGACTGTCGCCCCGCGAGAGTCACACACTGTGTGTGTGTTCATTCATTCTGCCGGCTGCGCGTTGGGAGCGATATTACACTAAAAATTGAACTAAAACGTAAAAATAACAATTATAAAGTATTATTATGTCGATGTATATATCTAGTCTCACCCCGATTTCTCCGAAACAAAAGGCTTTAAAAAAAAGGGGGAAAAAAAGATGCCGTAAACAAGATGCGATCTCCGCTCTCCTGCGTGGCGCTTAAGTGTCATAACCGCTCAACCAAACTGACAGTTGTGAAAAAGTAGTCCTTCATCATATAAGAAACAAGTCCAAACCGCGAGAGTGTGTGTGCACAGTTTCAACGAGATAGAGTTCATTCAAACAAGGTAATAAAACATTCTGGTTTTACTCGAGATGTGCTGCATGGCTGGAGCAGGGCAAACCCCTAGCCCCCCGGGGGATAAATAAATGAATAAATGACCGCCAGGTCAGCTCCTAAACCGCTAGGCAACCGTGACATCTTTTATACTCAAGTGGGTGGAGCATCACCAGGGGTTGCTAGGTGAGGGGCTGGACTCAGGTTTGAGGTGATTGGCTACGGTTTGTGACATCACAAACCGCAGGAAGTGTGAAACGGAGCGTTTTTAATCACAGACAAATAAATCTACTTAGAGTAAATAAACCACTGGGTGCATTTTTTTGGCACAAGGACTGTTTTTTTATGAAGTAAATACCCAAAGTTTAGTAAAAAAACATTAAAAAGTGAATTTTGCATGTGTGGTCCCCTTTAA
>JBBPBX010019768.1:31866-44114 GCA_038048925.1 Garcialebias charrua | reverse complement strand
AATTGCAATACAATCAACAACTTTTTTTTGGTTATAATTTTTAGTTACATTTTGTTACAATTCAGCAAATCAGGTGGGAAAAAAACTAAATTAGTTGACTTAAAAAACAGAAAATGATAAGTCAATTCTTTGTTGCTCTTTCCATATCAGACTCAAAGATTACTGAAAAACTCAAAACGTAATTTTGTTGGCTTGAACGTTGGCCAGCTGTCATGAGAAGTTTGCACTAAATACAGTGACAAAAAGATAAACCATAAAACTATTTTACATTCAAAATATTAAATTTGAGGCCAGATAAAATGTCAATGAGACCAGATTTGGCCCATGGGCCTCGAGTTTGACATGTGATCTACAGCATCAGTAAGCGCCTAAGAAGTGCACTAGTTTCTGCCACCATATGTGTTACTTTGTCATTGTCAATGGACATAAGAAGTTCTTTCTCTGTGGACATCAGCATAAATGCCTCCAAATGCTCCTGGTTAAGTGTGCTTCATAGTCTATTCTTGATGAACTTGAGAGTAGAGAAGCTTTCACATGCAACATGAGACAACAAATATTTGTATGCCAGCCCTATATAGGCATCTGTGAAAAGGTTATACTGTGTCAATATAAGGTAAACACAGATGACACAGTTTCTGCAAGAAGAACAAGCCCTGCTTTCAAGTTCAATCTCTGGTTCAACCCTGTTCCATCTCAGTACCATCTTGACAGTGGACTCTTCCAGAGGGGACTTTTTCAGCCTATCCCAAGACTGGACAGCTCTGTGTGTAAAGTACTCACTGTGGCTCTCTCATCAAATCTAAGCAGATTTTTGCTTGTTGCTTGAAGTGCTGAGCTCTTGAGTCCTTTAAGCCTCATCTCTGAAAAGTTTTAGGGTCAAGACAAGCAAAATCAGAGACAAGTTTGGCATTGGTTGCAATATGTATGCATATGCATGAGTTTATTTTTATTTGTCTATTAAATGTGTTGCTTTAACATTTTTCTGTCTCCTGTTTTCACTTCACCTCATGCATTTCTGCCTCATTACGTAAATAAGGACTTGTGTGGAAAATTAAAAAAATAATTACATTTAATTACATAACACAAGTCATCTAAGAGTAAAAGTAAAAACAAAAAAATATATAGGCCTACCGGTATTTTAAGCACAGTAAAATGTAAAATTATGAATTAAAATATATAATTTGTTGGAACTAAGCTGGAAAAAAAACATGATGGTCAATTAATTTTTAAAACATGAGATAAAGTTCTAAAAAAGCTAAGTCTGGTCCTCTGGACATTCAAGAAACAAAACAAAACAAAGCAAAAAATGTCCAGAAGACCAGACCAGACTTAGCTTTTTTAGATTTTTCTACCTGGATTATTGAGCATGCATCAGGGTATGAGATAAAGTTATCTTTTAATTTACATTGTCCTTTGACGTTTATTTATTTATTGGTCAATTTATATATTTCTGCTTTTATTTCTAATTAGGCTCAGGCTGTCAGTTTAGGTCCCACTTGACTTTCATGCATGTTTAGTGACATAGTACAACGTTGTGACATTAGTCCGCTCATTCTCAATCAGTTCATCTGGACAGCTTCTTTTCTTTCTAAGAAACTGTCCAGATGAACTGATTGAGAATGAGCGGATTTGATACCTGGACTATTGAGAATGAACTTTCTGGTTGTGACATTAGCTTAATTTATTATGCTAGTTTTTAATTTATATTACCTGTTGCTTCTTCTGTCTCTTTGAAAAAATGTCTGTAAGCTTTGCACATTTGGCAGCTTCCTCCGCCTTTCTTTTCTTCAACCTGACTTTTTCAGCTCCACGGCCCCTTCCTGTCCATTTTTATTGCTAATTAGCAGTTTGGACTCCGCGCTGCTCCATCACCTGATGTTTTGGAAAATACGTGCTTCGCTGCTGGGTTGGACTCAACCAACGGTGAATTTTCAGGGGTGTTTTTTATCAAATGGTAGCTCCCAAGCTGCCGGCCCAGTGCGGCGCAGTCTCTTAAAGGGATCAGCGCTTTCAGAGGCTGCAGGCTGCAGTCTCTTAAAGTGATCAGCGCTCCCTCCCTTTAAGAGGCTGCAGCCTGCAGCCTAAAGTCAGGGACAAGTCAATTTTGAGCAGATTCATTCAACCGTCATCATTTTCCCCGTGCGCCTATCGGCCCATTCATCACGCGGCCCATCGGGAAAACTCCCGAATCTCCCGATGGCCACTCCGCCCTTGTATTTAGGACAGCCAGACTCATAGCCACCAGTTCTAAAGATATTTAGATTAGGCTCTGATTCACATGGCAACCTTCTTAAAACAACTCTGGAAAGCTCAGCTTGACATAAATTTCAACTTTGCCATAGTTTTTGATTCATCATATGAAGAAGTGACTATCATTGGTAACAGCATAAAACATGATCAAACAATGACAAGTTATTCTCAGAATTAATTCAGAATTAACACACATTAAAGGAAATCACTTCTGAAATAATATGTGTTTTGATTCAAATACATGTAATAAAAGTATTACTGTCCCTTCGGGAATAACTCCCAAAAAGTTCATTACTGAGAGCGATCAGAGAAGTGTTTCCAAGGCGGTTGTATCACTACAGTCCCCCCTTTTGGACCTCATCGCCTGTCCATAGAGATGAGTTCCAACACAAAAGGATACCACCAAATGTCTCTGATCTTGATGTAATCCAGCAAGAAGAAAGAATCAAAAATTATAATCCCATAATGTTTTGGAAATTCCATACTGTTCGTAGGTAATCCCATAGCGGAAAGCTTTTAATCCTTTGGAAAACAAAGTCTTATAATCCACAGCAGTAATTCCACAGTGGTAATTCCATATCGATTAGAGTTGTTGATTTCATCAGCAACAAGAGTAAACTCAAACTTTCAATTTGTCTAAACTTGATAAAGTTTTTGCAAACAAGTTTTTCACATACCTCACAGATTTTACACGTCATAGAGAGGTGTTTAAAAATTCCTATTAATTTAATTAAAAATTTAAGAAAGTCAATCTAACTGAAATCTTGTTTCACCATCAAAAATCAGAAACACTTTGTTTTTTGGGAGCCTAAAGTGGGTGAGAATGAAGCTGAAAACAAAAACAAAAAAGCTCCACTATTAGCTTTGAAAATAAAATAAAGTTGTATATTTAAAAGAATGTGAATTTCTATGAATTATTTCATGACATGAGTGCCTGACCACTTTTTACATACCCGAGGAGAGCATGCTTCAGATATGTTATCCGTTTTGATAAAAGCTTCTCTTTGAGGCCGTGAGAATAAGAACTGGTTGATGAGCCAAGTAACTAGATTCCCAATGCGTTGTTTTCTAACAATGTCAAAAACAGATGTACATATTATGATTCAAGGTAAATGTACCGTAATCAAGTTATGTAACGAAATGAAATGTGATTCGAAACCTGTGCACTCCTTTAATAACTCGTACTGAGACAAAATAAAATGATTTTCGCTTTCATTTAATTTATATTTAAACAAAAGATGGAGAAGTCATGAATCTTGAGATCACCAAAGTTGTTTTGTTGAAAATAAAGTGAAGGTTTCATTGGTTCTCTGTTTGGAGCCACAAGGAGCTGTAGTGTAAATGCTGCATGGGGGGGCATTTTCTCCAAAGACAACAAGGACAACCACTCGCATTGCTTGCAAAGCTATAGCTCCTTTAAGATACACTGTTGCACCAGCATAAATGTTTTTGCACAATAATGTTTAGATATTCTGTCAGTGTTTCAAACACATTTTGAGTTAATTAACTCCAAGATAAAATATTCTGGTGCATGCTCAATAATCCAGGTCGAGAAGCCTAACAAGGCTGAGCCAGGTGCTTTGGAAGAACCCGTCCAGAGAATCTGATAAAAGAAAACATTTCAAAACAAAGATAGTTCTTTTAGTAAATGAGTCGATTTTAAATGTAGGGAGGACAAACCTTTATTTTGTCGATAGTTTTTTTTATTTTTTTATCTGCAAAGCAGTGAACTTGGAAACAATTATTCATTTATTCAAATTAATTTGTTCTCAGTTCTTGATCTCAAAATTAGGCAGTCAGGTGACATGATTAAAAATAACTAAATAAAAAACATGTTGCTATGGTGTTAGAAAGGATAGAGTGAGAGCAAAGTTACTCCTACGTTCGCAGCCCGTACCATCCTCAGAGTTGCTTGTTCATTAAAATGGATCAAAATGAATCAAACAGAGGATCTGAAAAAAACTGACATTTGTTTTCCTGAAATATTCAGTGGAAAAAAAAACTTGATTGTTTTTTTGGTTTATCTCACATCCAACTCCTGCGAATACATTTGCTCTGATGTGTTTTCAGTTCTTCTGTGTCCCATTCTGCTTATGTTTAATCTCCATCATTCTCTTTTCAATCCTCTGCTTCTGACAGCTTCCGTTATGGGATTTGTCTCATCCTTCACTTGTCTCTTATTATTTGTTCCAGCCTTCGGTTCTTTTACACCCTCTCCCTCACTCTCCTTGACAAGCTGTGTTTCCATTTTGGCTGGTGTTCTCTGTTTTTGCTCTGCAACTTCCATTCAGAAGGCAGCCGGCTGAAGTTGTCACAGACGTCCTCTGCAGTGATTAACCTCAATCTCACTATTTAGCAACAGGCTGACAAGCACTTTCTCACTTTCAGCCGCTCTTTATGACACTTTCCCTCTCCAACAAATTGGTGAAAGCACTGCGACCCTGACTCCTTTTATTGAAAGTGTCTCTCTCCCGAATTTTTCCTCTCAGACTCTTAATCCAGCGCTGCCCTCACTACCCCTGACACTGCAGAGAGAGGGGGAGACTGTCCAAGGGGAAATGGTTAACAATCAGACAAGCAGGCGGGGCTCCAGCAATTGAATTTTAGCTCGCTTTGCTCAAGTAGGGGGCGGCCGTGGGGTGTAGTGGTAATGGGAGTCGGCCCCCGATCGGAAGGTTGGCGGTTCGAATCCCGGTTCCCCACACCATGTGTCGTTGTGTCCTTGGGCAAGACACTTAACCCCGAGTTGCTCCCGGTAGGACTGGAAAGCACCTTGCATGGTAGTCTGCCGCTACCGGTGTATGAATGTGTGTAGCATTCAATGTGTGTAGCACTTTGAGATTTTCACTAATGAAAAGTGCGTTATAAATTGAATTCATTATTATTATTATTATTATTATTATTATTATTATTATTATTATTATTATTATTATTATTATTATAAGTTAATTTTCTAATATTGTTACAACTAATTAAAAAAAGCATGTTTGATTTGAAAGTTTCTACTTTAGACAAAAAAAAAAAGATGGATGAGGTATAAAATGTTGTCCACAGGATGTTGAGTCTGATAAATTACTTTAATATTTTGTTTAGTTGAGCTATTTCTGTTGTTCTTTTGTTACATTTGACTAAAGAATAAATGCATACCTGTATAACAGTGCTGTTGTGTGCAGAGCAACCCATCTTGGTTTCCGTAGGAAAATAATATATAAGAAAACCTGTTCTTTGCTGGTTCAAATCCCGGCCGAGGGCCTTTCTGGGTGGAGTTTGCATGTTATCTCAGTGCACGCCTGGGTTTTCTCCAGGGACTCCGGATTCTTCCCACAGACCAAAAACATGCATGTTAGGCTGAAATTGTCTCTAGGTGTGAGTGTGAGTGAATGGTTGTCTCGTTTATCTTTATGTCCATGAGATGGACTGGAGACCTGTCCAGGGTGTCCGCGGGCATCAGTGAACCCCCGTGACCCAAAAAGGACGAAGCGGGTAAAAGATAATGGATGGATAGATGGATGGATGATAACTTCAACTTAGTTATTAAGTCTAAACAGAGACACTTTCATTGCAAATCTTGAACTTTTATGCTTTAGGGCAAATAAAATCCTGACTAAAATTCAGCCCTCTCCTGTCTGGACTTGCTCTTTACTAAACATAGGGTGCAAAACTCAAAATGCACCATCATGAGCTAACATTGTCATCATAAACCATGTTTTTTTTTTTGTTTTTTTTTTTTACATGTTTAGACTTTTTCTTTTGGCAACTGAAATCCAGAATTTTTCTTTTCTTTTTTCTTTTCTTAACAAAAATAATTCATTTGCAATAAAATTTGAGTAAAGCAAGTCAAAACTAAACTAGAAAATACTCAAGCATCCCATTGTTTACCATGGTACAAGTGAGAATTTACCATAAACAAGTTTGATAAATTTCCAAATGACACGACATCAGGAGAAGCGCAGCGTGTGTTCTGCATTAAAGTTTAATGGAAACATGCCAGACTATTAAATGTGTGGAAGATAAAGAGATGAGGCAGAGAGGAAATACATACAGTTACACAGAGAAAGATATGTGTTATAAAGGTAATTTTTCCTCTCATTTGTGCAGTATTTATGTGTTTTTTTTTATACTTGTTACTTTTTTTTTGTTGCTATAATATACTCTACAAAATTTTTGGGCAAGTTTAGTGAAAATTGAGTTACATGCTATCACCAACACGAATGTCATGTCGTCAGTGCAGTTCCAGTGTGCATTCTCAACACATCATTACCTGCAGCGTTCCCTCAGTGCGGATTGAACTCTGCAAACAGGCCTTTTCTTACTCTGCTCCTGTAACATGGAACATCTTGTAACAGGAACTGAAGTTGTCTACCTTAATTTATTTAAGGGGTTTTAAACGATAAGGTCATTAGAAAAATCTAAGCAAATATGTTCTTATTTTTTCGTATTTTACCTTGTTTCATATGGAACTTTGATTTGATTGTTAGTACAACACTACTTTTTATTTTCTTCTTCGTCTTCTCCCTTCGTCAGGGGTCACCACAGCAAACTAGTTGCACGAAGACGTGGCAATTATTTTTTACACCGGATGCCCTTCCTGACACAACCACAGACCACTGAGCTACCACAGCCCTCTGTGTGGAGCAGAGCTGCTATCTAGGGTTCCCGGGGGAGCAGATGAAGTGGGTTAAGAGCCTTGCTCAAGGGCCCAGAGTGGGCCAGATGAGAGTGGAGACAGGTGTGACTGCTTCACTTCTCCCACCCACATACTGTACTGTATTTTTATGTTGTCGGTAACGGGGCTTGAACCGGCGATCTTCCAATCACAAACTCACGTTCTTAAACTCTGCGCCACCTCTCCCACCTACTACTTTTTATTTTTTATTACTTTTAATTGTTGTGTATTGTTTGTACTCTATATGCTGTCTGTCTAAAACAAGTCTCTCTTGAAAATGAGTCCTTGTGACTAAATGAGATTAACCTGTATAAATAAAAGTTGAATGAAAAGAAAAGAGGCTAAATGGAAGTAGTATGTTTTAATGAGACATTATTGTAGAGATTGAGATAAGATATTGAGATAAGATATGTTAAAACACGAGAAACCTAAACAAACAAACGTAACAATACGAGAAAGAAGCCAATTGTGTGAGTCATACCATAGGGTTGCTGCACCATGTTCAGGCACACAGCATTACGTACATTTTATTAACAGTATTATTTCAATACAAACAGAAGTATAATGCTGAACTGAAAATTTTAACTAAAAACACTGCAACAACAAAACAAACAAATAAAATAAACTGGAAAAAAATGTTGAAAATTCTGCATCTGTTCCTAAGCTTTGATTTAAAAAAATAATAATTTAAAAAAAAAAATTGGGTAATAATGACTTTATGCACCAGTTCCTATAGAACTGCCATGTAGAAGTCTCCAAACTTTTACCTTTGGTGGGTTCTCGTTTTTTGTGTGCAGGAGCTCTAGAGGATTCTTCAGCTCACAGGCAGCTTCTTTATCAGTTTCCATCAAGTTTTCTTCTTTCATCATTTTCCATACTGTTGCAACAGATGCTGAAAAAAAAAACTTTACTTTCAAGACGTACGTTTCTTCCATAACAAAAGTTGCCACTGACATAAGCTGATGAGGGTTATATTTTAAAATATTGACCACTTACTTTTTTTTGTGCACTGTCCTTTTGTCTTTATCAGTGTAAAGGATCTTTGATGTGTCAGTATTAAACTGACACACTTTACCTTAATTAATTACTTATTCAGATTGAATAGTAATAATAATAATAATAATAATGAATTCCATTTATAATGCACTTTTCATTAATAAAAATCTCAAAGTGCTACAAAGTGTAATAAAGCAAAGATCAAAATAAAACAAGTGATAAAATCAAATAAAATCAATAATAATATCGACTAAGATCAAAGATAAAATCATGTGGATGCAGATTAGGCTTGCTTAAAAAATAAATAAAATAAAACAAGTGATAAAATCAAGTAAAATCAATAATGATATCAGCTAAGATCAAAGATAAAATCATGTGGAGGCAGAATAGGCTTGCTTAAAAAGAAAGGTCTTTATGCTGCTTTTAAAGTCAACCAGTGACTGTGGAGCTCTCAGGTCATCAGGGAGGGAGTTCCACAGGCGGGGGGCAGCCACACAGAATGCTCGGTCTCCCATGGTCCTCAATTTGGTCCGAGGAATATGAAGGAAATTACTGTTCTGTGATCGTAGAGACCGGGTGGATGAATATGGTGCAAGAATGTCCTTTAGATAGTCAGGTGAAGTGCCGTGCAAGCATTGATGGGTAATGAGAGCAGTTTTGTACTGAATTCTGTAGGTGACAGGAAGCCAATGGAGGTTATGGAGAATGGGTGTAATATGTTCAAATTTACGAACTCTCAACAGAATCCTTGCTGCACTGTTTTGAATGTATTGAAGTTTCTGAATAGTAATTCACGGGTTCTTTTTTTTCAGGTTTACCAAATGTTTCTGTGATCATTTATGATGGACAATAAACCAGAAGCCATAAAGTGACAATAAAACGTTGATTTTAGTCGGTATGCCAAAAACACTACCAAAACAAACACACAAATTATAGTTTTACAAATGACATTATGCTGCAACGATTCAAGAAGGAGCTGTTGATCCATAGGTGTGCTAATGGACTAAGGAATAAATACAACTTTTTTCATACTTCATAGTTGTGTTGGTGTATTTACTTTTCAGGGTTCTGGGCAGACTTGGTCCTTATGCTCAGTTCTTAAAGACTCCTAATACCAGCAGTCAGCAGTAGACATTAAATGTCAGAGCAAATATTAGTTATTTACTAGAACTCATTTCAACCTTAAATGTAAATAACCTCAGTACTGTTCAAGACTGTTTCAGTGAACACATTTGTCTCGTTCTCTGCCAAAATGAATTTTCAGTAAGAGGTGAGTCAAAGTTTTCAACATTTTCACAAGCGTGCAAACCATTTGCTAGGGGAAATGGGGTCAAGGAGTGGTGTACGCTTTTCAAAATGAAAAATAATTATGACTGTTTTTTTGTGTCCTGTGTAACTGACGTGTTGCTTTTCTACCAAATGGCAAATATTGACACACCATCCGAGTTTGGTGAGCCTGGGTGTTCCCTACTCGGCGAGCAGTGGCTCAGCGGTGAATCCTCTCCATCTCAAAGCGTTCAGTGTAGAGACAATGCAAACAAACCACACATGTGCACAGTCGTCATTGACAGACTTACCGCACCACACTCTCAATGTCTCTGGGACTTTTGTATATGAAATAATTTTGTATAAAACGTTAATGTTTTTGGACAATTGCCATCATTGTACTGTATAGATATGTGCAACTTGCAAACCTCTGGTCCAAGAGGGAGAGAGAGAAACTCCGTAGGAGCGCACAGCCTGTTTGAGTGTCTCTGTGAGACTCGCATTCATGCTGCATTTGTTCTTATAATTAAACAATAGTATCACTAAAAGATGGCTATTTGAAGACCTCAGATTACACCACAGATATGTGCCTCCTTTTAACTTTATTTTAACCCAGATTATAGCAAAGATGTGTCTCCTTTTAACTTTATTTTATTTCCCTCCAAACTCACACAGTTCTCTCTGTGAAAGAGTCCCAGAGAGACTGTGTGAGCTGCAAAGGATGCCGGGTAACCATTTGGCAATTACTGTACGTGTGCAATGTTCATAAATGTTTACAATGTTTTGTGCTTTGGAAATGGGTTGCTCTTGTTAATGTTCTTTTAACGTTTGCTTTGGCATTTATTTATTGGCTGTAAACTGACACCATGAGTCAGAGGTTGTTCCCACTGCAGGGAAGAGCACTTCCTGTTGGAATCACCCCTAATATTAATGAATTGTTTGGACTATCTTGCCCGCTGTGTGCACGCAACTGGACTAACAGATGAACCTGTGTTCAAACAACTGCATTCTCTGTCTTTTCCAGGGCTTTGTCTTTAGATGTATCTTCTGCTGTGACAACTCAAACTTCTTTCAGGGCTCCATGAAGTGCCATCTATTTTCTCCACAGTCAGACCTCAAGCCTGCAGAACATCAGAGAGAATCTATGAAAAATGATAAGAGGCAGATGTCTGATATCATCCTTCAATGCTTTTTTTTAAAGAAACTTTCAAAGGGTGATACCAGGACAATTTTCACATTCAGCTGGAGTTCACAGAAAATTGTGTGCAACAATCACAACAAAGGTCCTAAAAGTGTGGTGTAAATGATGGGAATATAACTAAATGCATGGTTTAAAATAAAATACTTTTTTTTTTGGTTAAAAAAGAGTAAAATAAGCATTATTTGGATTAGTCATTTGAAATGTATCATTTTATTTAGTGTATATGCTACATATAAAACCCCAGAAATAAGAGTTACACACATTTACCCATGACATTTCTTACATAAACCTTTTATGTATCAGTTTACAAGGTGCAGAAAGTTATAACAGAGCTCCACAGAAAATAGCATGAAAGAACCGTCCACCTCTGGTCCTCCTGAAGCTGTGTGCAGGTTTAGTTTTGTCTAGAAGCCGCTCCTCTCCTAACCCCAGGTGATTTAACGTGTCTTTTTTCCTTTTATATGTAAATACAGGTAACGTCACTGAGTAAATAGAAATCCTTTGAATGACCATGTTATCTTCCTCTATATATTCTGTCACAAAGATTGCCTCAGCAACTTGCTTTTTTCACAGCAAACTCCATGTTGGCAGCGGGTCACGTAGCAGGTTATGCTGTGAATGAATCGCTCTGATTTTTATTTCAGCGTCTTCATCTTCCTTTTATTGGAACAACGGCCTCCAAGACAACAAAAATGGGCAACTTGGAAACAGAATAATTTTATGTTGAAGCAGAATTATCTTCTGTGGTTTAATTACTTGATTAAATTAACTTTAAAATTAGTTTGGACGTAGACTGAAAGAAACAAATAAAACCCATGAGTCTGGTTTGGCCTTCCATTTAAAGTTGTGAATTAGAATTTTAACTGAATTTGTGTTTTGTCCTGTTTTTATCTGATTCTGAGCATGTACAAAACCCCACTGGTTTGTTTTTTAGTTAAAAGTTTTTCTTTCCATTTTCATTCTCTTTCTCCAGATGGGAAATGCCTCTGAAATATTTCTGTTTGTGTCTCGAATATCAAAAAACTATGACTTCCTCATGGGAACTATCTACACCATTTTTGGTAAGTGAATTTTTCCTCACTTCTTAAATATTCATGTGTGAAGTTAAAACACCCAGCTCTTTCTTCTGTCTTTTAGGCGTGCTATCTGTGCTGGGTAACGGGATCCTGCTGTTTGTGGCTTATAGAAAAAAGTCCTCCCTGAAACCAGCAGAGCTCTTCGTTGTGAATCTGGCCATAAGTGATCTGAGTATGACTGTAACTCTGTTTCCTCTGGCAGTTCCTTCAGCCTTGGCACACAAGTGAGTCACCTTTGGCCATTTATTTTTAATTCAGTTTATCTTTTGTCTTCCAAAAACATTATAGGTTGCAGTAGTCCTTTGATACTTAGCGGTTCAACTTACGTGGATCACTCTTTAGCGGATGTTCAATGTAAGATTTTACACGACACAAGATTGGCTGCTTGATGGAAGGCAACCAACCAGAGCATTGTGCTGAGGGGTGGACTGGTCATTGGGAGCACCAGGACATTTCCCAGTGGCCTGACCCACTTAGTGAGTGCCAAGGGTAAAGGCATGGTTTGGGTCGCGCTTGATTATTTTATAAAGAACAATCCATAAACTTGAGTAGCTCACTAAGGTATAAGACAGATATCCCTGCTCACGGCTTTCTTTTTCCGAGGCTGTCTACCACAGCAGAGCAGAACAGTGAGTCTCTGCTCTGCTGTGACAGCCTTGATCACTAAGCGGGCCAGGCCACCAGGAAATGTCCTGGTGCTCCCCATAGCCAGTCTGCCCCCTTGTCTGTCTGCTCTCTTTATTGTCCTCTTTTAGAGCATCAAGGATGCTATGTTTATTATTCATATACAGTA
>JBBPBX010019768.1:0-31779 GCA_038048925.1 Garcialebias charrua | reverse complement strand
ATATATATATTTGTGTGTGTGTTTTCATCTCTCGACCATGATAAAAAAAACATACAGGAGGCAGAGGACTAGTGTGAGAGCCACTGTCCAGGATGAGACATCCAAGATCCATAAATACATCAAGGACAAAGCCTCAACAGACAATGTGCTCAGTGAATGTCTCAGACAATGGGAACAGAGGACAAGGTACTGGAGGTACCATCATGGGAAGACAAGCCCCTACATGGGATGTACCACAGACAAATAACTGAAGTGGTTGATATCTGAAAGTTATGCATCATAACTCATGTTCCCTGAAGGAAGGGAACGAGGTGCAACATATGCTATTGGAATTGCGCCCCCGCGCGATTACCTGAAGGAATACACTCACGCCTTTACGGCAAGGGCGTCAGCGTTACGCCAGAGGCCCCGCCCTCTGGGTACTTAAGCCGCTGACGCCCATCCAACTTTCTCCAAAATGCACTTCACTGAGCTTTCAGCATTGAAAAGGGCCAGATATGTTGCACCTTGTTCCCTTCCTTCAGGGAACATGAGTTATGGTGCATAACTTTCAGTTCCCTTTCAGTCATGTCTCTCGGTGCAACATATGCTATGGGAACGTAATTCACTCACGCCCGTGAAATGCTCAGTAAAATGCGTGCTAGTGTGAACGTCTGCCCTTGATCAGCAGGCATCTCAAGGCTACTTTCTACTGTATGTTAGAAAGGACAGCCTGAGTGACATCACACGCAGTAACATCCAAACTGTAATGCTTTGCAAAAGTGTTTATTGAGCTCCAGTTCACCGTAGCACAAATGTCTGCAACTGGTACACCCTTGAACAGTGACCATGAAGTGGCCAAGCCTCGAGTAGAGTGAGCGTGCACTCCAGAGGGCACCTGTTGACCTTTGCTACTGTACGCCCTTTTTATGGCCTCAGTCACCCAGTGTGAGAGGTGCTGCTTTGATAGGGCCTTTCCGGTAGCAGGTACTGCAAAGCACACAAACAGTTGATTTGTTTTTCTCCATTCGGCTGTTCTCTGCATGTAAGTGCTTAAAGCTCTCACGGGGCAGAGAGCCTTCAGCCTTTCCTGTTACTGAGTGAGGACAGGAGCAGGTGGAAAAGAGGAGAGATCAAAGTCCAGACTTCCTGTTACTGAGTGAGGACATGAGCAGGTGGAAAAGAGGAGAGATCAAAGTCCAGACTTCTAGAGTTTAAAGTCAAGACCTTGGGGATATATGTGGGATTAGGCCTTAAGGTGACCTTTGACACGTCAGGGGCGAATCTGGTACACATTGGATGTACAGACAAGGCATGGAGGTCACCCACACATTTCGCCGAGCAAAGGACCAGGAGTAGAGCGGTTTTATAAGATAATAAATCTATCTTAATCTTGCTCAGTGGCTTGAATGGGGGATCACAGAGAGCTCCCAAGACCAGACTAAGATCCCAACCAGGGGTCAGGATCCTGCTAGGGGGTCTCGTTCTTAGCACGTCCTTCATAAATCTTATTATGATTGGATACGCGCCAGGCGTTCTGTTTCCCCAACCTTCATGACAGGCTGAAATTGCTGATAGGAACACCTTAATTGTTGAGAAAGAACGACCTTTTTCCAGTAAGTCCTGAAGAAAAGTCAGGAGCTGAGCCAGGTCACATGAATAAGAAATAATATTTCTTTTTGTGCACCAAGCTTCAAAAATACGCCATTTCTGTGCGTAAAGAGACTGTGTTGACACAGCTCGGGCATTTTGAATGGTTTTTACCACATTTTCTGGCAGGCCTGATGCCACCAGCTTGTTCTTTTCTGCCACCAAGCTGAAAATTTTCACAGCTCCCAGCCTAAGCGGCGAGACTGCTCCTTCTGGTGACGTGGTGTGTCCTTGAAGAGGAGCAGTTGGTGGAACCAGTTCTCCTCCAAGGGCCCTGGATTCTGTGATCCCCTGAGGATCAACCATGTTAGGGAGAGGGCCTTTTTGTAGATGTGCTGCCATACTACTCTGATCGAGAGTGTTCAAGGGCAGAGGGAATTTGTTGTCATTATTAGACAAAAGTGGAATAGAATGGCTGTTTTTCCTCTTCTTGTTTGGGGTCATGGGACTGAGGAGCTGCGAGTTTTGTAAGCGAGCAGATCTCCTGACCCCAACCCGTTTCCTGGTTGGGTCTGGTTTACTGGTCTCCGGCCTTAACAGAGCGTTGGAGCCAGACAAACCATCTGGGATCTATGTTTCACCCGGTAGGGGGATATCGTTTAAGAGCAGAACTGAACCAGCACAGTGAGTACGGTCACGTGCTACAGGATCACTGCTTGAACATTGCGTGTCACCCATCAATGATAAGGGGACAGCTGCAGCGTGAGAACGTGGAGATGGTCCTTTGTGCTTGGCAGACTTTAAATTGGTTGGTGACAGAGAGCTCAGTTCCCTTCAGTTAAAAGGAAGAGGAATCTGATTCAGCCTTGATTTGTTTACACACACAGCAGTTTGATCACAATCCCCTTTGTGAACGTGTGAAGCTGGTGGTAGCCTGTGGGCTTCTGCCGTGGCCCCCCGACCCTTACTGGGAGCCGTTGAATGGGTGTCCAGGAAGGTTGGTCATCAGGTTCTGTCGGCGCGCATCCCTGGGGTGCGGACATGTCACGTGTCTGCCTGGTTTGTGTATTGTCCACCCCATGGTTCACAACGGAGCGGGGACTGGAGCACGTGACCTCCCTCACCTGTCTCTGTGAGGAGTGTGTGGCCTGCTTGCAGATGCCTCTGTGCCTGTCCATTACAGACAGAACAGAGGCATCTTGCTGGTGCTTATTGATTAGGCTAACACCCCGTGAGCTGTGAGGGAAGGGGTGAGATGGTCCCCTCCCTTTATGTCGGCTGGCAGGCCAGAGGGACCCGTTCTGCTGAAGTTATTGTGTTTGTTGTTGTTGTTTTTTTGTGAGTCAATAAAACAGAGGGGCTGTTTTTTGAGCTTTATTCGTGCTTACGCGTAACGACATATTTGACTTTATGTCACTCACAGCAGGAAAAACATGATTTGTACATGCAACAGAGTTACCAGCTTTTTGTACCATGCTACAAATAAAGTCTAGACATGAAAAGATGATTCCCCGTACCGCGTGGGCGGGTGATAGTGTAAAATCAAGACGTGGACCTGGTTCATCAGGCACGCTTTTGTCTGGTGTCCCGGTTCGTCGAGTAGGTCCTGTGTCTGACCGCTTGGCGGGGGACAAACCTGTTTTTGCTCCATGCATGTTCGGCTCGAGGTGGGCCCGGTAGTTGACTCTGCCGGTGCTCGTCCTCGTACACCGGCCGCTTTTGCGGTGGGGCACGTGTTGCTGAGCGGTATCGAGGTTGTACAGGTCTGCCCCCAGCTGACTCCCTGGGGGGGGGGTCGAAGGTTCTCCTGGGAATGCCCACCTGGAGAGCTTCAGCCTGTTTGCGCCTCTCGTCCAGCTTGGTCTGAATTTGATCCAGAGCTTTCCCAAACAATCCCGCCGGTTCTATCGAGTGGTGGTGAAAAGGCACCTTTTGTCCCTCGGGGAGGTCAGTTAAGGTCATCCACAGATGGTGTATCGCGATGACCACTTCAGCCATGCCTCTGCCTTGAGCAACAGCAGCTGTTCCCATCATGCAGAGCACAAAGTCTGTTGCCCTGCGGGCTTCATCCAGCAAATCAGCAGCAGCTTGCTTGTTTGTCGTTACCTGTAGCTGCTGAAGTTTTTCAGCCAAGTAATCTTGCATCAATGCAGACGCGTTCATCGCGTGCGCCGCGAGTCCCTGAGCTCTGTAGCATTTCTTGAGCAGAGAAGCTGAAGCTCGACAAGCTTTGCTGGGGAGAGTTGGTTTTGTCCCGGATGACTTGGGAGCCAGGTGAGACGCCAGCGTGTCCTCAATTTGAGGTACATTGGCTATTCCCACCTCATCCATCCCGTCCACATCGAGAAACTGCGAGAGCGGTAACAGCATGGGAGCTCTGGGCTGAGCCCAGGTGCGAGTCAGCTCTGTGAGGAAGTCCGGGAACACGGGCATCCTTTGCCTCGTGGCGGCTTGCTGCTTTGAGTAAAAATAGTTTTATGCCAGCCTCGTGACCTGTTGACGAGGCGGAGGTTCTGGCCATGGGATCTGTAGCGCGTCCGCTGCTTTGTTACACAGGTCGAACAGAGCAAGGATGGAAAAGTCACTCTCCGGGAGCACAGGTACCGGGGTGCGGGAGAAATTTTCTCCCTGTTCCTCGTATTCGACGTCTGCGTCCTCAACGGAAAAAATTCGCCTGAGGCTGAAATCGAGATCTCGTCCTCGTTCATCATGCCTCGAGTGTCGAATTCGACTGTTAAGTCCACCATGGAAGCCATCACATCAGGGCTGTCGCCCCATTCGACTCGTGTGCTGTCATCCAGAGCCATGTTCTCGAGCTCCGTTGTGGAATTGAGGGGCTCGGTGGTGTCTGGGTTTGCTGGCGCTGCAGCGGCACCCATGGCCTTGGCGACGAAGTCCGCCCAGTGCCTCCTCACCGCCTCCAGCATCTGGCTGCAGTGTTGGCAAGAGTCGGGCACATCCAGTGCCATTTTTGCATGTAACATCCCCAAGCAGACGGGACAGGCCTCGTGGGTGTCCATCGCTATAGGGAGAAACCGCATCTGCTAGGACAGGCGCGCGAGGTTGGGCTCGCCATCTTGCTGGTTTTCCTTGGAAGTCTTGTCTTTCGCTTTCCTTTCTCCGGAGGCATGTCCATGATAAGGCGAGCGAGTCCTTCCAAAATCCTTTTCCTTTTATTTTGAGACGTCTCCTCCGTCGCTTTCGTTGGCTAGCCCGCTACGAGTTAGCAGGGGTAGCGGTTGTTCGCGCAGTTAGTGCCGTCGAGCGAAGCAGTCTGCGGAGAGAGGAGAAGAAAAAACTTTGGGGTTAAGAGAAAATGCGCCGGACTAGCTTTTGCTAGCCCAGCAGTATGCAGGAATAATTCTCTGTACGCTCTGTGTAGGGAGCAAGCTCACCTCTGGTTGAGCGATAAAGCAACAGAGATGTCCCGCAAAGAGAGGTAATTCAGGTTTAAGCGAGGTGAAGGGCAAATAGAGAAAGTTGGATGGGCGTCAGCGGCTTAAGTACCCAGAAGGCAGGGCCTCTGGCGCAAGGCTGACGCCCTTGCCGTAAAGGCGTGAGTGTATTCCTTCAGGTAATCGCATGGGGGTGCAATTCCCATAGCATATGTTGCACCGAGAGACATGACTGAAAGGGAACAGGAAATCCTACCAATGACTGAAAAAAGCTGGACTCAAGGACAGCACAGAGGCACTCATCCTGGCTGCACAGGAACAGGCCCTAAACACCAGGGCAATAGAGGCTCAGATCAACCACACCAGACAAAACCCAAGGTGTAGGTTGTGCAAGGAGGCCCCTGAGACAGTCCAGCACATAACAGCAGGGTGCAAGATGCTGGCAGGGAAAGCATACATGGAACAACACAACCAAGTTGCGGGCATACTGTACAGGAACATCTGTGCAGAATATGGACTGGAAGCCCCGAGATCAAAGTGGGGGACACCCCCGAAGGTGGTGGGGAATGATTGAGCTAAGATCCTGTGGGACTTTCAGATCCAGACAAACAAAATGTTAATGGCGAACCAACCGGACATTGTGGTGTGATAAACAACAGAGGAAAGCAGTTGTGGTGGATGTAGCAATACCAAGTGACTACAACATCAAGAATAAGGAGCACGAGAAACTGGAGAAATACCAGGGCCTCAGAGAGGAACTGGAAAAGACCTGGAAGGTGAAGACCACAGTGGTGCCTGTGGTCATTGGGGCCCTTGGGGCAGTCACCCCCAAACTGGAGCAGTGGCTAAAACAGATCCCTGGAACAACATCGGACATCTCAGTCCAGAAATGTGCAGTCCTAGGCACAGCCAAGATACTGCGCAGAACCCTCAAGCTCCCAGGCCTCTGGTAGAGGACCCGAGCTCAGAGAATGATGGAGACCACCCGCGGAGGGTGAGATAATAATATATATATATATATATATATATATATATATATATATATATATATATATATATATATATATATATATATATATATATATATATATATATATATATATATATATATACATGTATCTATGGGGCGGCCGTGGCACAGTGGTAATGGCAGTCGACCCCCAATCGGAAGGTCGGAGGTTCGAGTCCCGCATCCGCCCACCATGTGTCGTTGTGTCCCTGGGCAAGACACTTAACCCCGAGTTGCTCCCGGTAGGTCTGGATAGCGCCCTACAAGGCAGGCTACCACTAACGGTGTATGAATGGGTAGATGGCTCGTATTGTAAAGCGCTTTGGGGCTCCTCAGAGGGGGCTGGAAGGCGCTATATAAATAAGCTCCATTTACCATTTANATATATATATATATATATATATATATATATATATATATATATACATGTATATATGGGGCGGCCGTGGCACAGTGGTAATGGCAGTCGACCCCCAATCGGAAGGTCGGAGGTTCGAGTCCCGCATCCGCCCACCATGTGTCGTTGTGTCCCTGGGCAAGACACTTAACCCCGAGTTGCTCCCGGTAGGTCTGGATAGCGCCCTACAAGGCAGGCTACCACTAACGGTGTATGAATGTGTGTATGAATGGGTAGATGGCTCGTATTGTAAAGCGCTTTGGGGCTCCTCAGAGGGGGCTGGAAGGCGCTATATAAATAAGCTCCATTTACCATTTACCATATATATATATATGTATATATATATATATATTATTATATATATATATATATGTATGTATATATATATATATATATATATATATATATGTGTGTGTGTGTGTTAATAAATATAGCATCCCTCTACTGATTTTCACCTGTCGCTGTGGTGTCTGGAACGTACTTGCTTTTTACCTGATTATAAGCAGAGGTTAGACTAGTTGGAAGAATATTTCTGAACTTTTGGAACTAGAACATACTTGTTTAGATCAGTTGTTTTGCAGGAAGATTTAACAATTGTTTCAGAGCTTGTTTTTCAAAATTCTGTTAAAACGTGTCCCCTTATGCAAGACAAAGTAAGTCACATGACTAGAACTGCTCATGATATAATGTACAAAGTAGGTATGATATTAACCTAATCTCTGGTTTGATGGCCTATCCTATGACGTAAGATACATCCTAGCACAACACAATCCAACCTACGCTCTCACATAAAATATTTTAGTTTGGTTAAATTATGCACTCAGCTGCAGGACGAGCTCTGTGATTTTCAGTGCGCTTCTTCTTCAGGGTTTTATCGTTTGTTTACGTTATTGCATAACTTTACTTAGGAAGTGTCTTATTCAGGTCTCTATTGTAAATGTTCACGAGGCTCAATGGGATTAACCTGTATAAATAAAGATTGAATGAAAAGTTATCTCAGCTCCGATTATTGGGTTTATTCAAAGATGCAAAAATAGGCCTTTTTTCTAAATGTATTATTTCTAATCTTATTAAAGTGATTGTGAGACTTTAATATCCCAGTGCATATTTAAAAATCAGGTAGAAAATTCTAACAAAGTTAAATCAGGTCATCTGGACAGATTAAAATATAAAGAGAGTTAGATGTCTTATGTGACTCCACCACATACAAACACAACTAGAAATAGCTTTATAGACAATCTTTTGCAGTGGCATCAAAACAGATGTTTCCAATCGGCACTTTTCAGAATAAAAGTACCCAGCTGTCACTTCATGAGCACATGATCAAATGAGCACTGCATCTTTGAAACTGGTGTTCTTTGCAATGTTTAAACACGTGGTTTGGAGTGAAAATGATCAAATCCACTACTTAAAAGCTTCAGTAGCTTTTGTAACATATCTGCAGGACAAGTTTGCTAACAAGACCACAAACACCACGACAGAAAAGTCCCCGCTATGCTACATCAAGATGTACTTTGTAAAAACACTCAAAATGTCAGGAGACACATCACCTTCGTCACTTGATGTGTGTCCTGCTTCAGCTGGTGACCTTCTCTGTTATCCTCTTGGATCCCCTGAGGATATGTGGATGCAAGCTGTCATGTGTGCCAGTGTTGGGTCAAAGTGCATCACTGCTCCTCACAGTCAGACGTGACCCAAGAGGCAGGGCCAGAAAATGTATTACCGTCTTTCCTCTTGGACATGAACTGTGAGATTTCCCAGAAGAAGAAACTCATTGAAGAACATGATGTCCGTCAGTAATTGATGTTTTCTTTCTTTCTTTTGTTTTCCATTCAGGTGGTTATTCAACATGACAGCCTGCACTATCTATGCCTTCTGCGGGGTTTTGTTTGGACTGTGCAGTTTGACCAACCTCACGGTGCTTTCCTGTGTCTGCTGGCTCAAGGTCTGCTGTCCAAACTATGGTAATCCAACAAGTTTTTTTGGCTGAAATTCATTTATTTATAATGTAATAATGCCTCATCAACACAGTAACAAATTAATATTTTGTAAAACTAATAAAAATTGTACCAACTTTACTCACTGGCAGTAAAAAAAAAACTAAATTTAGGTAAAGAGCGAAGCAATGCAAATTACTATTCAATGCTTTTTCTAAATATGCATTTTTAAACCTAATATTTAGTAAGTTTAATTTAATTCAATTCAGTTTATTTACGCAGCATCAAGTCACAACAGAAATTGTCTCAGGGCACTGAACAGAAACATTCACATACATTAAAAAAGCCCATTAGTATCATTATTATCTAAGGAAGCTATCAGATTGTGCAGAGTCTTCATTTTGTCACAGTCTCCCATCCTGAGCAAGCACAAAGGCAACAGTGGAAAGGAAAAACTCTGTTTTACAGGAACAAACCTCCATCAGAACCAGGTTCAGGATGAGTGACCATCTGCTTCGACCAGTTGGGTTTGAGAGGAACAGAAAGGAGGAACAAACGGACACAGAATGACAGGTCCGGGTGTACTTTCTATTGGAGAAAAGAGAAAATAACAATGTTAAGGATGTAAATAATTACAAATACGAAAGGTAGGATTATAAGTTTAAAGTGTTTTTTTTTCTTTCCCCAATGGCCAGAAATGGCCAGAAACCTTAATGCTTAATTACAAACTTGTGTCTTCTGGTTGTGGTTAGAGAAATCAAAGTGCAAACTAAAACAATGAGCAAAAAGTAAAGTAAAACTTTTGTTAATTGGAACAAAACAAAACAAAAAAGGTTAATGAGGCAGCAATTAACTCAGGGAGAAAAAGTTCTAGTGAATGCATAAAAAAAACTACCTGGAAAAACCAACACAAGAGAGCTAATAGTATGATGGAACATCGACTGAGCAACAACCAGGAGTAGAGCACGCTGTGACTCGTGATTACTGAGTGAATGCAGCTGGACTAATGATGCAGGGCAGGTGTGTATTGAGCAGAGGCCAAGGATATCTGAGGAAACAATGAGCAGCAACACAAGGAGAAATCTAAATGAACCGAACCGTGCTAAACTTTGAAGCATATCTATTGAACAACATGAAAAATAAATACAAATCACCTCAAAACATGAATACAAAAACCAAAAGATTTTGACAATTTGAGATTAAAATCACATTTAATGTAAAATTCTCCTTTCAAAATCACAGCATCACCTTAGGATTTTTCATGCTTTTATATTGTTCATTTTAGAGACTCTTGAAAAGATTTGTTTCTTTTATCAATTTGAGAGCAAATAACACAATACTCATCACATCAGCTTCAGCAGCTGTTAAAAGGGATTTTTATTTACTCGAGCAAGCTGAATTGATACAACTGTAGATATGAAAAAGTATTTTATACTCAGAGGTGTCAAACTCACTTACAAAAGGGTCAAAACCAAACACTTGGATCAATCCAAGGGCTAATTTAAATCCATACTCAAGTCAGAAACCTGATGTATTTCATGGTTGCAAGTTGTGGACTTGGATAATGCGTTTGACCGCATCCCTCGGGGGGGCCCTGTGGGGGGTACTCCGGGAGTATGGGGTACCAGGCCCATTGATATGGGCTGTTAGGTCCCTGTACGACCGGTGTCAGAGCTTGGTCCGCATTGCCGGCAGTAAGTCAGGCTCGTTTCCAGTGAGAGTTGGACTCCGCCAAGGTTGCCCTTTGTCACCGATTCTGTTCATAACTTTTATGGACAGAATTTCTAGGCGCAGCCAAGGTGTTGAGAGGATCCGTTTTGGTGGCCTTAGAATCACTTCTCTGTTTTTTGCAGATGATGTGGTCCTATTGGCTTCATCAGGTCGTGATCTACAGCTTTCGCTGGAGCGGTTTGCAGCCGAGTGTGATGCGGCCGGGATGAGGATCAGTTCCTCCAAATCCGAGGCCATGGTCTTGAGCCGGAAAAAGGTAGATTGCCCTCTCTGGGTCGGGGAGGAGGTCCTGCCCCAAGTGGAGGAGTTTAAGTATCTTGGGATTTTGTTCACGAATGAGGGAAAACTGGAGTGTGAGATCGATAGGTGGATAGGTGCAGCATTGGCAATGAAGCGAGCGCTGTACCGGTCTGTCGTGGTGAAGAGAGAGCTGAGTCAAAAGGCAAAGCTCTCAATTTACCGGTCGATCTATGTTCCTACCGTCATCTATGGTCATGAGCTTTGGGTTGTGACCAAAAGAACAAGATCTCGGATACCGGTGGCCAAAATAAGTTTTCTCCGCAGGGTGTCTGGGCTCTTTCTTAGAAATAGGGTGGAAAAGCTTGTTCATCCGGGAGGGACTCGGAGTAGAGCCGCTGCTTCTCCACATCGAGAGGAGCCAGTTGAGGTGGCTCGGGCATCTGGTTAGGATGCCTCCTGGACGCCTCCCTGGTGAGGTGTTCCGGGCATGTCCCACCGGGAGGAGACCCAGAGGAAGACCCAGGACACGCTGGAGGGACTATGTTTCTCGGCTGGCCTGGGAACGCCTTGGGATTCCCCCGAAGGAGCTGCTCCAAGTGGCTGGGGAGAGGGAAGTCTGGGCTTTCCTACTTAGGCTGCTACCCCCGCGACCCGACCCCGGATAAGCAGAAGAAGATGGATGGATGGATGGATGAAGTTCCTCAGCAAGAGTTTGACTGGTCTTACAAAGTATTTAACTGGTCTTATTTGAACTGTTCTTATTTGACTGTTCTTATTTGACTGTTCTTATTTGACTGTTCTTATTTGACTGGTCTTTTTCGATTGGTCTCGTTTGACATTGTTTGTTGCTCTTCCCCATTAAAAGTCAGTTACTGAAAAATTCTAACTTGGGGTGGGGGGGAGGGGGGCTTCAAAGTTGGTCAGCTCTCATGAGAAGACTGTACTAAATAAGGTATGCTTGGTTTTAAAGAGAAATGAGAGGTGATAAAATATCTAGCATTTTAAACATCATCTTGGGGGTCAGATAAGATATTTACAACAGCCAAATGTGGCCATGAGGTTCCTGTGACCCTCACACTTGAGGAACTGTCAGATCTGTCTGATCCTCTTGAACCCGCCCAGAGGACCTGACTTAACTATTTTAGATTTTTCTACCTAAATTATTGAGCATGAATCAGTATGATTTGATTTTTTTTGTGTTTGTAGAGAGCTGGATGTCTGGTTTGGGACCTTCAGGGTCCCATCTCAGCTTTTTGCAGCTGATGTGGTTCTTTTTGGGTTTTCAGACCAACATCACACACCAAAGGTCTGTTTGGAGCTGAGCGTAAAGCAGACACTTTAAGTATTTAAGTCATTGAAAAAACATGGAATGCTCGCCTCACACCTTGTCGGGGGTGAGACTCTGTCCCAGACAGGAAGGTTTACGAGTCTTGTTCATGATGGAGTACATGAAGGGACAGATCAGGGCCTCATCTGCAGGAATGATGGCAGTGCTCCAGTCTGTTGTGATGAAGGAGCTGAGCTCAAAGGCAAACCTTATAATTTACGGGTTGGTCTTCTTTTTAAACCTCATCTATGGTCATGAACTATAGATCTAGACCAGAACAATGAGATCGAAGACACAAAAAGTGCCTTCTTCCATAGAAAGGTCAGGCCCAATCTTGAAGAACAGGTGAGGAGCTCAGTTACCTTGGATGAGCTTTTGAGTAGAATCCTGCTTCTCTGTATCAATAAAAAGAGTCAGCTGAGGACATTTGATTAGGATTTCTTGAGGGGTGTTTATTTTTGGAGGTTTTCCTATTTTTGGAGGTTTTCCATGGAGGAAGACATAAAACTCACTGGAAGAATTAAATATTCTCACTGGTTAGGGAACAACTTTGGACCCCCAGGAGGAGCTGAAGAGTGTCACTGAAAGAGGCATGTCTGGGATTCCCTCCTGGATCAGATGCCTAGCCACCCTATCAGGGATAAGCAGAAAAAAATGGATGAATGGTTTAGTGTTTATAATTTTGTGGACTGTTGTTGTCTTTGTATAGCTATTGTTAACCTGTCTTGAAGCATAAAAGCTTTAAATGGGATGACTGATGGGGATTTTAAACCCCTGTTACCTTAATAAAAACCACACAAGATAAACAAGAGAACAGTGTTAAATCAGACAAACAACTTTGCAAAGGGGAAGGGCTTTTAATGTCTTTTGAAACTTAGTTTGGTCTCAAATACATTGTCCAGCACAATTCCGAATTGTACTGGACATGACAAGCTATTTAAACAAGAAGCAGGTGGAGTTTTGACAAGCTCTGACGTCTTACAGATAAAACAAACAAGTCATGGTTCTGATCAAACAAGAACATCTAATCCAAATATTGTCAAGGCTAGAAGACTTTGTCTTTTCTGTATCAAGGAGAAAAGCAAACAACATGTTTGTACTATCAAATATAAGTGTTTAAAGGGAACAGAGAATATTTGATATAAGTGAGCTGGGTGTCAGAGTAATTAGTTTTAGATGATAAATATTGAACATCTCCATCATTTCATCCTCTTTATCATATATAAACTGATCATTATCAATTATGTGAGCGGTGCGGAAAACAACCCCTGAGGCCGAATTTCTAATTAGAGGCAAAAAACTCACACCACCGTCCCGTGCCTCCACAGTAACGCCCTGAAAAAACTCAGGATCACCTTTTTAGGATGGTTTGAGAGATTATAAAGTTTTGGAGAACTCTGTTGATTGTCATATTTCATGACTTATTTCAATGTTTGAGAGAAATAAAGATTTGAGGAGAATTTTGCAGTGAGTATGGTCTCACTTCATGGCTTATGTCAAAAGTTTTAAAAGGAATAATATATTTAGCATGGATTAGTCTATTTACCCACAAAAACCAAGTTTTTTCCAAAGAAATAGAACTTTTGAAAATAAACATATATATATAAATAACTAATCTATTTGTGTTAAACAAATAAAAGAAATAATCTATTTTAATTTGTTTTAAAAAGAACCAATCTAATTTGTTTTTAACCAAAAAAAGAACCAATCTAATTTCTTTTAACCAAATAAAGAACCAATCTAATTTGTTGTGTTAAACAATTAAATAGAGCTTATACACTTTCAAAGATGTGGGAAATAATTCTCAAACACACAACAAAATAGCCCTTTATGGGCACAAAAATAAAATAAGTTTGAAACTTCTTTGATATCAACTATTGCCCAGGAAAGTAAAAACAACCGGTTTGAACTTAAAAAATGAAATAGATCAAACATTCTTCTTCACAGCATCCATCTTTTTCTGGTGTGGGAGGGTAAGTTCAGTGTCTTTCCTGGGGAGGGAGTGTCCCGTTTTCAGAACACGTTCTTTCTGTTCCTTGGGGATTTGTTTGTGGCAGAAATTGTTGGGCACAAGTCCATTTCATCTGGGGGGGAGAAGAGTTTTTGTGTGTGGAATAAGTCCAGTTTTTCTGCGGGAAAGCTTTTGCTTACGAGATCAGTCCAGTTCTGCTTGGGGGAAAGCTTATGTCTGTGGAATAAGTTCATTTCATTCTGGGGGGGAGAAGAGTTTTTTTTTTCTTCTGGGGGGGAGCTTTTGTTCAAGTCTTTTTCTTCTGTGAGTTTCTGTGCGGGTCTTTTTCTTCTTGGGGAGAGCTTTTTGTGCGGGTCTTTTTCTTCTTGGGGATTTTCTGTGCGGGTCTTTTTCTTCTTGGGGAGAGCTTTTTGTGCGCCCTGTGGGCGGAGGGCATCATTCACTTCTTCAGACAGTGTGGTGTCATGTAGTCTTGTCCAGCTGCCTGTTCCTGGGTGTTTAGTCCATTCAGGCATGAATTGCGGGCACAGTAGCAGGTCGCAAACCTGAATTGTGTGTGTCATAGGGTATAGTCAAGCCACGTGTCCTGACAAAGTGGAGAGCTTTGCTCTGACCAGATCCATCTCAAAATCTGGCTCAGCGATTGCTCCAAACTTCTTTTTCAGGGGAGCACCGGTCACTCAGATGTAACAGCTGCTGCTCTTTCTCTCGAGAAGATGACGCGTCCTTTCCACCACCTGTTGGGGTCCCGTTCACCCTCGTTTTCAGCCGTCCCTAGCAGGACCTCGTTTCAAGGCGGGATTCACTGGCATCACTGGCAACTCCCAAAGGAGCTCTGGAAATCCGGAGTCCCTTGAGAGAAGAACTGGACACCCAAAACTTGCAAATTGTCAAATAAAACTAAGGCCTTTGGATCCCATGAGCCATTTGTGGTCTGGGCAAGGTCAAGCTGTGGGTAACTCCTTAGTGAGTCAAATCTGTTAACTTAAACTAAATTCTGTAATTGGCTATAATAATAATTGTTTCTTTAAACTTAAAATAAAATTCCATTCTTACTATCTAAAACATTTGTATTTAATGGCAAAAAACAACACAACAACAAATGATTTCATTCTTCAGTGAAAATGAGCAATCACTCACTTTGATTTGAGGTTAGTTTTTAATTAGTAAGTTATTCTTAATTAGCATGATCATTGTAGCAGGAGACAGGATGTCAGGTTTTGGAGGCATGACAGAACCCAAGTGCAGACAAGAAACTCTCACAGGGAGTCAGGAGTATCAAGAAGGAGTATTTAATGACAAAACTTGTAAGGCAGTCTGTGTAACAAATGCCTCTTTTCCACCGCTCGGCTCGGCTCGGGTTGGATCGGCTCAGGTCGGCTCAGTTCGGGTCGGGTCACATCTATGTTCTGTTTCCACAGCTTTTTTGTACCCCTTCTGTGGGCGGGGTCCAGAATCCTACTCGTCTTACCACATGGTGGCAGTAGTGTTCCTCAAGCTATTTACTACAGTACTAGCCACCACTAGAAGAAGAACACAATAAAGACTTTGTATCACATATTATCAATTCTATCAAAAACCACATAGCTGATATTTTTCAAAAAAATCTAGTGTGATCACAACATGTTCATATACGAAATGTATCCTGTTGGAGTTATTTGAAATAAAATTCAATGTTTTATAGACATAAATGTGTCAACCTACGTCCATTATTTTCTACTTTGTATCACATATTATCAATTCTATCAAAAACCACAAAGCTGATATTTTTCAAAAAAATCTAGTGTGATCACAACATGTTCATATACGAAATGTATCCTGTTGGAGTTATTTGAAATAAAATTCAATGTTTTATAGACATAAATGTGTCAACCTACGTCCATTATTTTCTACTTTGTTTCACATATTATCAATTCTATCAAAAACCACAAAGCTGATATTTTTCAAAAAAATCTAGTGTGATCACAACATGTTCATATACGAAATGTATCCTGTTGGAGTTATTTGAAATAAAATTCAATGTTTTATAGACATAAATGTGTCAACCTACGTCCATTATTTTCTACTTTGTTTCACATATTATCAATTCTATCAAAAACCACAAAGCTGATATTTTTCAAAAAAATCTAGTGTGATCACAACATGTTCATATACGAAATGTATCCTGTTGGAGTTATTTGAAATAAAATTCAATGTTTTATAGACATAAATGTGTCAACCTACGTCCATTATTTTCTACTTTGTTTCACATATTATCAATTCTATCAAAAACCACAAAGCTGATATTTTTCAAAAAAATCTAGTGTGATCACAACATGTTCATATACGAAATGTATCCTGTTGGAGTTATTTGAAATAAAATTCAATGTTTTATAGACATAAATGTGTCAACCTACGTCCATTATTTTCTACTTTGTTTCACATATTATCAATTCTATCAAAAACCACAAAGCTGATATTTTTCAAAAAAATCTAGTGTGATCACAACATGTTCATATACGAAATGTATCCTGTTGGAGTTATTTGAAATAAAATTCGAATTTTTATAATTTATTTTCGTTGTGCAAACACAGGTTTTGGAAAAAGTCAAAGCGAAACTACTTTAAATGCAGCACATTTGACCATACGTGACAATATTAAAGCGTGGTTAAGCTCAGGAGCCCTCGTACTATTAAAGTCAGCTATGAAATATATTTTATATCTGTTCATTGAGCTACATTTAAAGACATAAAGCCGCCCGCGCGCCGCGTGTTGCTCGTGGCGAACCTATTTTTTTTAAATCCTGCAGTTTTGAGCAGTACGTGATTTTATTAAGGACACGTTCAGCTGAAGACCCATCTTTGCTATAAATTTAAAAAATAATAATTGTTTTTACCGTGTTTATCATGTAAAAGTCCTGCAGTGATCGCGTCCCTCGCTTCCGTAAAAACAGCTCGAGTCTCCTCCTTCCTACTTCCGGAGCGGGTGAGCTCGCTTCAGTACCCCTCTGAAACTAGCCCGAAAATCTCAAGAAATCTCGCGCGGCTTAGCACGGAATATCCGGTGGAAAAGGATGAAAGGGGGTCTCTGCGACGCACATATGACGTAACATCCGACCCGAGCCGACCGGTGGAAAAGGGGCATTAGTATCAGCCCAGCCCTGATCTGGCTCTGTGTGAAACTGAGGGAGCCGTCTACACATTCTGACCGAAGGAAAATCTCATTACAGATTAGAAGGCATAGTTCATCTCTGTGTGCGGAGATAATGTCCAAGCGGCAAAAAAAAAGAAAAAAAAAGAGACTGTTCTCATGAGTACAACTCTATTCCAACACCCTTCCTTTGCCCCCCCCCCCTTTTTTTTTTTAAACATCGTGTACCCTTATTGCTAACATTGATGTGTGGGTGTATTTTGAAAATCGGCTGCGTTCGAAAACAATTCCAACTTTGCTTTTCCGATGTAAAAACATTTAAAAGACAGACACACACCTTCCCAGACAGCTGGGTTTTCTTTTATTGACGTGCCCTTCTGGGAAGATCAGTCACATTGCCAGACCCTACGTAAGCACACCAACAAAATGCTGACAGCGGTCTCCATGGAAACATCACGGAAACGCTTCAGCTCCCTTCTCTTTCTGCCCTGTCACGGATAAATGTCTCATAGCTGCAGATTCCATTTATAGCAAGTTCACAATTGAGGATGGCACTGCTGTGACAACCAAAATCAAGAAACAAGCCTTGACAATATGTGGACTTTTTGAGCTGTGAGTCGGGTCATGAACAGAACAGGAACAAACAAATGGCCAACAGAATGGAACTAAGGTTAAAGAAACCTACAAAAACTGACAGAATAATAAAACCATTAAAGTTCATGCTCAATAATCCAGGTAAATAATCCAAAAATGGTCAATCAGGTCATCAGGCCCTAACCTCTGGCATTGTCCCCGCAGCCTTCAAATCTGCTGCCATCACCCCCATCATCAAGAAAACAGGTCTTGACTTTACCAACTTCAGTAATCTTTGTCCGATCTCCAATCTGCCCTTCATCTCCAAAATTCTTGAAAAAACTGTTGCTAGTCAACTTCACTCACACCTGTCCAACAACAACATTTATGAAGAGTTTCAATCTGGATTTCGCCCCCACCATAGCACCGAAACAGCTCTAGTAAAAATTACTAACGACCTTCTTCTTGCTGCTGACTCTGGTCTTCTGTCCATCCTCATTCTTCTTGATCTAAGTTCTGCCTTCGACACCATCTGTCATTCTATCCTCCTCAACAGACTAACCTCCATTGGCATCTCAGGTACCCCGTTAGACTGGTTCACCTCCTATCTCTCTGACCGCACTCAATTCATTCAGCTTAAATCCTTCCGTTCCCAGTCTTCCCCTGTCTCCACGGGTGTCCCCCAAGGCTCTGTCCTCGGACCCCTCCTCTTCATCATTTACCTCCTTCCTCTAGGTCACATCTTCCGCAAATACGGCGTCCATTTCCACTGTTATGCTGATGACACACAGCTCTACTTGTCATCAAAACCTAACTCCACCCACCCTCCATCCTCACCGACTGTCTCAATGAGCTAAATCACTGGTTTTCTAACAATTTCCTTCAACTAAACAGTAACAAAACAGAAATCATTCTTGTCTGTACCAAAAACTCTATTTCAAAATCAGAACATCTTCTCGTCCCCCTTAACAACTCTCTGCTATCCCCCTCCCCTCAGGTCAAGAGTCTCGGTGTCATCCTCGACACCACTCTCTCCTTCACTTCACACATCAACAATATTACTCGGTCTGCCTATTTCCACCTCCGTAATATTAACCGTCTCCGTCCTTCTCTCACACCCCGCTCCACAGCCATCCTGGTGCACAGTCTTGTGACTTCCCGTATTGATTACTGCAACTCCCTTCTCTACGGCCTCCCCAACAAATCTCTCCACAAGTTACAGATGGTCCAGAACTCAGCTGCCCGTGTCATCACTCAAACCTCCTACTATAACCACATCACTCCTGTCCTGCAGCAGCTCCACTGGCTCCCGGTTAAATCACGCATCATCTTCAAAATTCTACTTCTCACGTTCAAAGCTATCCACAACCTTGCCCCTCCTTATCTATCTGACCTCCTACAAATCTCCATCCCATCACGCTCTCTCAGATCCTCCTCTTCGCTACATCTCCATGTACCCTCTGCCCGCCTCTCCACCATGGGGAGCAGGGCCTTCACCTGCTCTGCCCCTCACCTCTGGAACGCCCTACCGCCAGACCTTCGAAACACCACCTCCCTTTCTCTGTTCAAGACTGCTCTGAAAACACATCTCTTTAGACTAGCTTATCATTAACTTTACTAAATGTATTTTTATTATTTTGCATTTTATAATGTTTATGTATTTTATATTTCAATTTGTCGCTGATATTGTTTGATCTGTATTACACTGTTTGGGTTTCTAGAGAAATGTGGATATCCTAAATGGGCCTTCCTGAAAGCAGAGAAGAAACCCAAACAGGACTCCAGCCAGCCATCAGGTGAAAAGAAGGAACCCAGACCCAGACCAGTGGCCATTCCATATGTTGCAGGGGTTTCAGAGACATTGAGACGTTTATTTTCTAAACACAACGTCCCAGTGGCTTTTAAACCTCAAAATACATTACGGCAAAGACTGGTTCATCCCAAAGATCCAGTCCCCCGGCAAAAACAGAGTAACATTGTGTATGCTGTTCAGTGTCAGGAGGGCTGTGATCAGTCTTATATCGGGGAAACTAAACAGCCACTGGCCAAAAGGATGGCCCAGCACAGAAGATCAACATCATCAGGTCAGGACTCTGCAGTCTACACTCATCTCCAGGCCAGCGGTCACTCTTTCAGGGATGAAGATGTTCACATCCTTGATAGAGAGGAACGATGGTTTGAGAGAGGAGTAAAGGAGGCCATCTTTGTGAAAAGAAACCGCCCATCATTAAACAGGGGTGGAGGCCTCCGAGTTCAACTGTCCCCCTCCTACAATGCTGTGATTGCTGGTATCACTCAGCCCTCTGTGAATAGCAAACAACCATCAGGGTGCTAACGATCCATTGTTAGGCTGATGGTCCTCCTTGATCATGTGAGCAGCTGGTTTCAGGCTGTCATCAGCCAACTGGTTGTGTAACACTGTGAGAGGGTGCTATTTATAAGACTGAGCTGAACCCAGCACCTCAGACTGAGGAAGTCTTTCGGACGAAAGACGAAACGTTTCTACAATTTTTTGCTTTGTTTTGTTTTTTTTGTTTTTTGAATGTCCAGAGGACCAGACTTAGCCTTTTTAGATGTTGAGAGATATTTTGCCCTCCATCTGAAGGGCTTCATCAGTCTGAAGAGTCCCAAACAAACTGTTTTCCCCACTAAGCAGCACACTCCTACAGTGGACCAACCAGTTTGCTGGTAATAAGATGTTTGCTGGGGGCTTTTCTCTTCCCCGTCGACTCATCCCAGGCAGGCAACCACAGTCAAAGTGGTTCAAGACATCAAAGTTAATGCACAATAATCCAGGTAAAAAAATCCAACAATGGTCAGTCAGGTCATCTGGACAGTTTCTTTTCTCTGGACAGAAACCATCTTATCACCAGCAAACTGGTTGGTCCACTGTACTGCTTAGTGGGGAAAACAGTTTGTTTGAGACTCCTCAGAGTGACAAAGCTCTTCGGATGGAGGGCGAAACGTCTCTGAAAAAAAAAAAGAAAAGAAAGAAAATGTCCAGATGACCTGACTGATCATTATTGGAATAAAACCATTAGTTTAGTTTAGTTGTAATATGGCTGCATAAATGGTGCTACACAAACAATAGAGTAGAAGGTCATTCATGGTATAAAATGATAACCATTACTCATATCCCAGTTAAATGCTGGAGTCAACTTTAGAACAGTCAAGCGCCAACAGCAGCAAGAATGTCAAAAAGTCATTGATTTGATCTTTTCTACAAAGACAAAACTCTAAATGTGTCAAGTATATTTTATATGGTAAATGGTAAATGGAGCTTATTTATATAGCGCTTTCCAGCCCCCTGTGAGGAGCCCCAAAGCGCTTTACAATACCAACCATCCACCCATTCATACACCGGTAGCGGCAGACTGCCATGCAAGGCGCCATCCAGTCCTACCGGGAGCAACTCTGGGTTAAGTGTCTTGCCCAAGGACACAACGACACATGGTGTGGGGAACCGGGATTCGAACCTCCAACCTTCCCATCGGGGGACGACTGCCATTACCACTAAGCCACGGCCGCCCCATTTTATATTCATTTTATTTTATATTCATTCATCAGACAGATGGCTATAGACTAGTGTGTCCCATTAATTTTCACATATTCATTCTGATAATAAAGAGAAACGATAAAATGGTCTGTGATTATCTCATTTTTATCAAGAGTTCTGAGTTATTGTAACAAATTGATGTAAGAAAGTAGGACAGGGTGTTAGTGCTCCTCGGAGCCAAAAGTCTTTAAAAGTAAGTTTGGCGTTGAGCCTGCTTTTCAGTAAATCCCCGTCAGTTCCTGCTTACGGTGTAAAAGTGATGCCAGGAAGGACACAGCTTCATGCTGTTTATGAAACTCCATCTTAAAGTTTTACAGCTACTTCGGGTCTTGCAAAAAAAAAAAGTTAACAAAATTTACTTGCATTGAGAGAATGCCTTTTTCCGTCATCTTGTGCAAACATGTGGGCCACAAACTGCAGGAAGGGTCAACATTTATACTTTCATCTGTGAAACACAATGGGTCTCTGCAGACTGAGACGACAGTGATGGCTGTCTGTCAGCTGGCGGCAAAATGAATGATTCCTGGTCACACCACTGTTCCTCTGCCTGCAGCTCGATGATTTCTGCACAGCTAAATGTCACATCAATATTCAGAGGCTGCTAATTAATCTCTGCTCCCATGGAACCGGCTGACATCTCATATCCTGTTGGCATACAGATGGCACTGTAGCTGGACTCTTGCTCTGAAGGCGAGCTGAGAGCACTCAAAGGGTAAGGTTCAAACTGCATGCAGTCTGAAACGTCTCCCCACTTCTATCTCTTTCCTGAGCCCAAAGCAAAGACTGCACAATAACATCTTTTCTCATGTCTGTGTGTTTGTTTGCACCATAAGCAAAATATCTCATGAATCACATGACATTTTAATTAAACTCCCAGAAAGTAATCACAGGGTGGGCATCTGCAACTGCTGAATTTCTGGAGTCAAACCAATTGAAGATGGCCGCTACAGCTTAGTGAACGCAAAAATGGCTACAACTATCATTTTTACAATACAATAAGCTAAAATTAGGTGTGGCAGTAGCTGAAACTGCTTGCCAATTTATTATGTATTATTTATTAAACAGGTCTCTCTTGAAAATGACTCATTGAGACTAACCTGTATAAATAAAGATTGAATTTGTGGAATGTTTTGGATACTGAAATTAAAAATGCTGCTTCATTATTTATATTTAAGAAATTAATCAAAACAAAATTATTACAGGGATTTATATAAATTGTTTTTTGTGTGTTAGTTTGTAATTTGATGATTACGATTATGAGTTATTTTTATTATGTTATTTGTTGATGATTTTTTTTGTTTGAGTTGACGGGTAGTAAAAGGGGGCAGATATAATAAGATTTTTCTTCATTCTGCCACCCTTCATTTTATTTCTTAATATTATACTCACATTTGTGATTGTTTTTTTGTGTTATATTTTAAAATGAATAAATTTAATTTTAAAAAAATGCAACATTATATGAGCAATAAATAGTTGCACAAGATATCAAACTCTGTCAGCAAAATATCTCATGAACCACTGAATGAATTGTCTTGCTTTCAAATGTCGTTTTGTTGATTACTAGCTGCATATTGACAAATATGGTACAAACCATGCATAGCAATCACATTTTAACATATTTTAACTCACATACAAATCCCCAGACAGCAGACACACCCACACACAACTAAACTGAAGTAAAATAAAAAACTTTTGCTCAAGGTAGAAAACGATATCGCAATTAAATAATGCCATCATTGAATTGATTTTAATGGGACGTTCAGAAAGTAATCACTGGGTGTATGTCTAAAAGTATTCAACTTAAATCAAGATGACAGCTTTAGTCAGTTGACTTAATAATAAAATAAAACTGCTGTAGCTCATCCAATTTCACAGATACTGAACTAAAATCTGGTGTGGTAGTAGCTGACAATCATACAAAGTAAAACACATGCTCCAAGAGCTAACAGATCATGCAAGCTCCAAAATGGCTACAACTGTCATTTATCAGCATAAAATGACCTCAGTCTAAAACCAGGAATGAAAAGAAGTGGTGCATTTCTGCAAGAGATGCTAGGTCTTTTATTTAGATTATTTATTTGCAGTCACAATATACTTTAATAACAGATTGAAAAGGAAAACTATTTTTTTCTTTCACAGGATGGAAATTTGTTCACAGGCTTGACTGCTGAAGAATTTGGGTCTCGTATTCTGAGCTGTGTGTTGGTGGTGAGTGGTGGGAAGAGTGTGTGCTTAAGAACAAACAAGGTCAAACTGTTTCTTTTTCCTCACCGTTGCAATATAGTTGAACTCCAACAAAAATGAAAGATATGTTGCAGTCAGGTCAGGACCAAGTCCCTACACAATCCAAATAACCACAGTTCTTATGCTTGATCTGTCATTGCTGCCGAGCTACACATGAAAACGAGTCCATTAAACACAACACAGAGCCACGAGTCACTCCCCGTCTGAAAATTGAAATAGATAATTAGGTCTGGTATCATGAGTTTGGATTTTCCTCATATAGTGTTTAATAAATGCTTTTGAAAAGGTATTCTTGACAAAAAAAAACATCTTACCATTCAATTCATGACATTTACAAGATCACAACCATTTAGACTCCTGGAGAGTCAGGTTTCTCTTGTCGTAAAAACTTGTTGCTAAGCAATACTAACCAGAGTCACCAGGCAAAGATTTGCAAATGGAGATTTAGTGAATTTGTTGTAAAAAAAAAATCTTTATAGAAAACATGTAACCTGTGTATTTCAAGTGGAATGACCCTGCTTGTGGGTGAACTAATACATAAGTCTGCAGCCCAGCTGAGTGCTTACCTGTCCTACGTAAACCAGCAGTCTGGCGTTGAGAGGACTCTCATCAGGGCTCAACCAGAACTCAGAGTTATCATCCGATGATACTGAGAACTGGAAATCACCTGCATGGGAAGAAAAAACGAGACAATCATTCATGCTCTCACTCACATCTAGAGACAATTGAGTAATAATAAAAAAAGGCAAAGCATTAAGTAAAAGATATAAAGGGCGGGGTTGAGAGTGAACACTGGCGCATCTTGCAGCCGCTGCGCCCCAACTTCTTTTTTGGTTTTTATTATTTTTTAGTAATTTTATCATCTGAAGACTTTGCCTTTGTTATCTATGAGCTGTTTGCTCGTTAATTTAGACTTCTGATTCAGTAGCTGCTTCTATTTTGTCTGAACGAAGACCATCGCCTACCTGCTGACATGTCCCCGACAACTATTTGGGCCTACTATGTGTGGATTGTACTAGCCTGGATTGTCCTGATTTTGGTCCATCACCCAACAACAGCAATGCTCCAGTACTCTGCCACTGAGCTTTATAAGCTCCGTTTACATCTACATGGGCCACCACCACCAGCTCTGTTCCTACACCGAGACATCTTCTACCAGCCCCATCGGAAATACACTCACCGAGGCTCTCGCCGGATCTTCTGCTGTGACGGACCCAACTCCATTGGATCTATCTGGTCTACTGTTCGTCGTCCACTGAGGAGCACCGGTCACCGTGCTGATCACAGTGTGTTGGCTGGCTTGGCTCGGTCAGCTAATGCTGCCGTCAACCACAATAAAACCATCAACTTCAGTCTCTTCAACATCCGCTCGCTTACAAGTAAGGAATGCCTCGTGCAGTATATCATCCCTGACCGTGAGTTGGCCTTTCTAACCCTCACTGAAACGTGGCAACAGCCTAACGACTTTACTTCACTCAATGATGCTACTCCTCCGGGGTTTGTTTACACCGCTCTACCTCGTGAGTCTGGACGAGGAGGAGGTCTCGCGATAATCTTGATTATTTTATTTATCATAGATTATGAACATATTTTTTAAAAAATTATTATAATATTATGTTTAAAAGTGGAGTCTTTAGGGTTGTGAACAAGCTGGCAGTTTCATTGACCAATTCTAATTTTAGGATAATTACCCCATTACCTGACTATCTATTAAAAATGAATAATTGTTTTAAAAAAAACTATATAAAAATTGACAGTTCAGTGGTAAATATAGTGCAACTACATAGACTACAAGCCTCTCAATGAAGAATTCTATAAGGAAACAGATTCCAAAAGAAACTGTATTTATTGTCAAGTTGTTAGTGGGTCAAATTATTGGGTAGTTCCAGGATTATCTCAATAAATTCTTCAGAAATGTAGAAAAACTTAAAAGATGGGCACAAAAGAATACAGTACTGTGAAAAATGTTGCAACATTAACTGAATATCTATTTCTTCCTCTGCTGCTGTTTGAAAGCATTATCCAAAGCTATGCATTACTATTACTACCTACCATGCATTGAAGGATGCTGTGCTCTTTAATTATCACCACAGTCAAGATTTACTGTATATTAAAATCTCATCTGTAAAAGTGAATTGTGCCAACATTGCTAAACTGTTTTTGAACCAAAATCAGTGCTTCCCCCTAAATTATAGTTAGACACAGCTGCAGCACAGTTATACAATTGGCTTACAAATATGTTGATATTTGTTACAGAATATCAATAAAAATAAAGAAAACAGACAAATTGCTTTGGAATCCAAGCAGATTTGCAATTGCAGTATAACACTTGACAGACATACAGTATGCTTAACTCTCTTGGTAATTCATACCTGTTTGGATCTACTCACTCATTTTACAAGTACTTATGTCTGTCAGAATAAAGGTGAAGGGCACTTATTAGATCCCACACTGAGCCACCAAGGATGGTGTGACCTTTACACTATCAGCTCCAAAGAGCCATGTCACTAGTGAAAGCTATATGAGAGCCTAAAATGAATGGTAACCTAATTATTAGCTTCAATTCTACAATTTGTGTAAGGGCATTTAAACATTAAGGCTTTTTCAGTTCCCATGGAAACTGGGTTCCAGGGCAGGGCCATGGAAGGACAGAAATTAGATTTAGTTGTGAGATTCTGGCACTGAGCTTCAATAAAAAATAAAGGAAAGGAAAAGTGAAAATCCACTACATTAGCGGCTCAGAGGCGCTTGGATTAGAAGAGCTGTGGAAATCACCCATTCTGATAAAGGACACATGCTTCAAGGTCCTCAGCCTCAAATCAGGGACTGAAAAATGAAATTAACTAGTTACCATCTCTGTAGGAATGAAGGTAGCCAAATATTCTCAAGCCATAGTTCTTCCACTTTGGAGCCACTGCGAGCTTCTTCACTGTCGTTCTTGTCTACAAAAAAAATAAGAAATGACAAATATTTTTAAAAAAAAACTATAATAATTCACTCCACATCCTTAAATGTGAACAGCCTGAGGTGGTACTCATGCTTCATCAATTATTATTGACTCTTTGGCAGCAGGACAGGAAAAGATGCAAACAGCTATTTCAAATCTTATTTCCAAAAAAAACATTTGGATAAAAATTGCAATTGTAGATAAACCATCGACATTGGTAATGTAATAGCCAAATATTTCTCCTACTTATTTGTTTATCCGTATATGTCAAAATATGTTTATTTATGAAAGCAGTTCATTTGTTTATTTATTGGCTCTAAAAGTGAACAGTTAAAAAAAATTTACACATTAAAATTTACTGAATTTACTAAAATTTTAAATAAGAGAAGAAAAACAGATTCCCTAAAGCGTTTGAGATTTAACCATAAAGTCTAAAGCAGGGGTGCCCACAATTTTTCATCATGTGAGCTACTTTTAAAATGACCAAGTCAAAGTGATCTACCTAAGGCCCTGTTTACACAACAACAACCTCTGGAAATGTTTTTTTTTTATATGTTTTTTGGGGGTAATAAAAAAAAGAGCGGGTTTACACAAAAAATGCTGTAGTTTCCATGTCAGTCGGGTTGCCAAATAAGAAATTATGAACTATAGTGCTGTCGCTTTAAAATAACAGTATTTTTACCCAAAATGTCATACTGTAAGTGCTGAGTAAAGATATTCTAAGATGAGGTGTGTGTTGTGTTTGTTGAAAATATGCACAGAAAAGGAGGGGGTAATTAAGACACTTTAATTTTATCTGGCAACCCTGCTGCGGCATTCATTGTGCATGCAGCGTCTGCATGATTACAGTTACATCCAAACTGGTGAATACACCAACGCCTCTTTGGAACTGGATTTTATTAGTTTTGCTCCTGAAAAACGGCGAATAGCACACACAAAAAAACAAAAAAACACTGCTCTCTGTCATTCATTCTGACTGTTGTTAGTGTAGAAAAACTTTTGACTTGCAGCCGCCTGTAGTGTGCATGTGCAACTTCACACATGGAAAATCTAACGGGGTGGGGGAGGGGGTAAATATGGATAAATATAAATATTTTTCCCGAAAATATCCACTCTGAGACCTGGTTTAAGAGAATGAGGGCTGTGACTGCCTGCCCTGCATGTCAATCAAGTGACAAATTTCATAGTGAGGATGGATGATAGGCTGACATCTATTTTTCTTTTTTATGCCTTTGCGATCGACCGGTATATTCCGATCGACATATTGGGCACCCCTGGTCTTAAGTGTATCATATTCTTACTGGTACTACAGGATCTTAAAGCCCATGAATGCATTACCAAGCATTCCTTGTCGTGGGATGTACATAATATCTATTTTCTAAAAATATTTCCAAATACACCAGCTATTAAACTAACTTAGTTTGCTCCGGTGTACAAGTAGTTAGCGACTTTTTAAAAAAATTTTTTATTGCAAACACGTGGTTTAATTAATAAACTGTTGTGATCCATTCATCCACCTGTAGTCAAAATGTCTTTGACCACCAATGAGAGGAACATGTTGGAACATGAAGAACTGAGATCTTTGTAATAAAATATAGGCAATTATTCAAAAATCTGAATTTTATGGTATTTTGGCTGCAAATTGGTAATACTTACATGAGGATAGAGGGGGTAGTGCAGGTTTTTTCTGAGCTGGGCTATCGAGGAACCACACCAGTCCTCAAACACATGAAGGTTGGCCTGGCCCTTATACTACCAACACACATAGAGGACATAGGTTAGTGTTCACAGAAACAACATCACATCTGCTAAAAAACAGGAGACGACCTTTAGTTACAGAGCTGTGATTACAGTTGTGTTTTTAATTGTTCTAACATATATATGATTTTGTACATGAATGCACATAGGGGAAATTAATAGTAGGTAACGTATGATGGAGTTATGTTTGTCACCATCCTGACTAACAGGAGAAGGTAGCAAAGGGCTCATTAGGACTATTGGGGAGAGGGTGAACTGAGGATGTCTGGAGCAGTTTGTCAAAGCCCTCCCTTTACCCATAGTCTGACGTTTGCCTGAATTACACTGGGAAATCATGGGAAACAGCAAGGACAGATGGTGAAGTCATTCTATTTCAGGATACACTTTCCTCTGGTGCACACGTGCACACCAACTTCCCACATACACAAAGGTCCACTCATCCACAACAATATTATTGTGTCAGTCAGGCCAAAAACTTTGATATGAAATGTAAAAAAAAAAACATAACCCTACACTTTACAAATGCTATCATCTTTCACACATTAAGATGTTCAATCTTAACACATCTGCAAATAAAATTCAACCTCTGCTATCTTGTAACAAACCTTAATAGGCAATCAAAGCTATTCAGCAACCTTTAAAATCCAGCTCTTCCTAGCGTCATGATCAGTGCCAGTGCACGTCTGCACCACGTCCACACATATGGCATCCTGTACTGCATGTCAACAGTCTCAGCAGGTTGCCACTGTTATGCTGCCACACATATTGAGAACATCACACGGAGCTTGAACAGAAAGCTGGCTCCCTCTGAAATCACCATGGACAGACGCAGTGGATCAAAGTCAATTCTGGCTTCTCTACTTTGGCCCAATTTCCATTGTTGCATGTAGCTTTTCTTTGTGTGTGGCGGAGCTGCTAGCTATAGAGTAAGGTGTCAGCTGTCAACTCAATCACTCAGGAGAGTGTGTGTGACCTCCTGACATACACACACGTTTCATTAGTGGAACTAAAAGAGGGAAATGAGGAAGCCTTTCAGGGCAAGCACCTCTTTACCTGCCATGCTACATCCGTGTCTACATTTTAAGGAGAAAGAGGCTGACAGAGGGTGTCACGCTCCTTAAGTGTCATGCATGCATCCAAACTGATGGCCTCACACAAAGTGGTCCTTTCCATCTGTTTCTTGATGGCCAAATAAGTACAGTGCATGCTGACAGCAGAGGAGCAATTACAGCACACAAATTAGACAAGATACTTTTGTTTTGAAAACATGTCATTTGAAAGCAGTGGGGCTCCTGTCTTGCCTACACACACACGCACGTGCACACACATATACAGTATTTGCTGATGCTGGTATATGCTCTCTGCTGGAAAGACTAATTCACATTTAAAAGTGAAAAAGAAAGGGACAGGGGTTTTGTGAGGTGTGTAGAATCAAATCTGTGAAAACCAGGGAGTCGGAAAGATGAACAAGCATCTCTCAAGTCTCGGCACGGAGAAAGAGGGGAGGGATTGTGAGGTTAGAAGGATTTAGTGGACAGGTCTAGCGCTTGTGTAAAAATGTTTTATTCAATGCTTTTAATACGTTTCCTGTGGGTTCAAAAAGCAAATCTTTTTTTGGTCAGGCTTCCTCTTCTTATCACGCAACAATAAGTGGGCAGCTTTAAAAGTTTATAATTGTTCATATTCACATATGCCAGAGTGGCCCCAGAGAATGTAAAGGCTGTAAATTCAGCTTTCTGCTGGAGACTAAGTGCATTGCTTCAATTTGTGGAAAACAGCAAGGTAAAGATTTTCCTTTTTTTTTTTTCTTTCATTTTTGCCCTGGCATTGCACAGAACAGGATACAAGAGTATTTAAGAAAGTCAGAAGGATTTTCAACAAACACAACATCCCAGTACCGGTACATTTCGAACCCAACAGGACTCTCAGACAGAGGCTGGTTCACCCTAAGGACCAAACACATACACAAATTGTGTGGTGTATGCAGTCCAGTTCACTGAGTACCGTAAACACCGGTGTATAATACGCACTTGTATTGCTCATTTGAATGTCCTGCGTATTATACACTGAAGCGTATTATCTACAGATTTTTTCCCATATTTTTAGACCAATTTTTGGCTCTGATTTGCTGTTTTTCATTTTGGCCTAAAAATGGTGCAGTACCAGTTTTGGCCGCTATGGGTGCTAATGCACCCTGTAGTCTGTTTACCTGCAGACTGTACCTGGAGGCGTATCCTGGCGCCATCTAGTGGCCATAAAAAAGACTGTCACGGCAGCGCGTATTATACACCGAAGCGTATTATCTACCGATTTTTCTGATTTATTTCCAAATATTGGCCAAAGCGTATTATACACCGGAGCGTATTATACACCAGTGTTTACGTCCAGATCTCTATACGTACAGTATTGGAAAAAACAAACAGCTTCTTCACAGACGCATGGCTCAACACAGAACAGCCAGCTTCAGGACAAGACTCAGCAGTTCACCTACACCTCAAGGATGAGGGACACTCATTTGAGGACCAGAATGTTCACATTTTGGACTGAGAAGACAGATGGTTTGAAGTGGGGGAGGAAGCAACTTATGTAAAACGAGCAGCTTTAGGCCTGATACCCAGTCATTTTCATGCCTATCAGGAATTTCATTCATGTCACCAGAGTGGCTCCACTGTTAGTCAAATTAATCTTAGCAAATCCCTAATGTGAGGATTGCTCGGGCAAACTGTAAATGTACCTAAGCTTTATAACTCAAACCCCACACTCCCTGTTCTTTGAATTGAGAAAGCTCCTCAAATGAGAAGTGAAACATCTTCTGTACAAATAAAGTCCAGTTGTTTTACTTTGTATTTGTCTTTAACTTTTTTGAATTTACCATGTCCTGGATGACTGAGAATCTTCACCAATCACCAGTGTATTGCACCAACAAATCTATGTCTTTACCCGCTGTGGTATCAGCTCGCCCATTTTCTTCCCTGACTTGGGTACACTGTCCGTCCCGCTCTTGTTATTTTGTCATATTGTTTTCAGTGATTATTGCTTTTCTCGCTTCTTCCAAAGCCTTCAGTCTCACTGCTTCTAATGTTGTCAAGTCTTCCCTCTGACCTCTCTATTTCTGCATCCATCCATCTCTCTACTTCGGTCTGTGTGCCAAATCCTGTCACTTCCTCACCTCTCTGTCTTTAGTTTCCCAGAGCTCTGCTGTCAGCTGTCACGATAAGATGCTGTTTCTATCACATTTCCCCCCATAAATCCTCGTTTCTCAGCTTAGGAGGAGGATTAAAGGGATTTTATTATGTGATAAATTTGCCTTTTATTTATTTATTGCTTGTTTGATTGTCTGATTTTCTCTATCACAATGATCAAAGTGTATTCTTTCATTAATATTTATGGGCTGTTCAAACACAATAAATGGTTGACAAAGAGACTGCCACTCTCTTCATTACTTTTATTTATTGTTCACTATTCTTTGTTGTAAAATCAATGACATTGTCATTCTACAGACCTTGGCATAAACCTTGACAATCTGTGTCAGTTACAATCATTATTTGATCAGGACAAACTTGCTTCACTTACTTTTGGTAAAGTAACTTGTCTACAACAATTGACACATTATTAATACCACCTGTCAGTAATCTGTTAATTTACGATATTTGCACAGTGTCCTTGCATGCATACTTATGTACCGGTAACTATTTCGGTTTTTGTTTGGATTTTCTTGACCACAGTCTTAAGTGTTCTTTTTAAGTTGCACGTGCGTCTGCCATGCCTTGCAGTCTCATGCACTGTTATGAAAACTGCTGTTTACTTGCGATAAGCACCAAAGACGAGCGCTAGAGCCTAAGAAGATATTCACAAACACATTTACAGTTTGACAAATGCTCAACCAAATATTCTTAAAAGCCTTCCCCCAGAACACTTTAAATAAAATATTTAAGAAAACAATAAGAACCATGGGCTTCCCATGGGCTCACCACCTGTGGGAGGGGCCAAAGGGG
>JBBPBX010019767.1:23980-44114 GCA_038048925.1 Garcialebias charrua | reverse complement strand
GTCGTGGAGTGTTCCGGAGAACAGGAAAAAGCTTCAGCGATTTCTTGGTTTTGCAAACTTTTACAGGCGGTTCATAAGGAACTACAGCCGCATCGCCGCCCCTCTCTCTCAACTTACCTCCATAAACCAGGTCTTCAAGTGGACTCCCGATGCAGATGCCGCCTTCAACAGACTTAAGAAACTATTTGCTTCTACACCAGTTCTATGCCATCCTGACCCTAGCCATCAATTCATCTTGGAAGTGGATGCCTCAGACTCAGGGGTGGGTGCTGTTTTGTCTCAACGTTCTCCCAAGGATAACAAGGTCCATCCTTGTGCCTTTTTCTCACGACGATTATCACAGGCAGAGAGAAACTATGATGTTGGCAACCGCGAGTTATTGGCAGTGAAACTGGCATTAGAAGAATGGCGCCATTGGTTAGAAGGTACTCCTACCCCTTTTTTGATATGGACAGACCACAAGAACCTTACATACCTGAGAGAGGCAAAGAGATTGACCCCCAGACAGGCACGATGGTCCCTTTTCTTTAACCGGTTTAACTTCGTTATGACTTTCAGACCTGGCTCAAAAAATGTTAAACCGGATGCTCTCTCCCGTCAGTTCTCTTCCCCAGATTCTCCGGACATCGAGGAGACCATAATACCACCTGTCTCTGTCGTGGGAGTTCTCACCTGGCCCATCGAGAAGGACATTATGGACGCCCAAAAGGATGAACCTGACCCTGGCACGGGTCCTCCTGGCAAACTTTTCGTTCCCTCTAATATGAGGAGTAAGGTATTGGACTGGCTCCATTCACACAAACTGTCCTGTCATCCTGGCACCTCCCGTATGCTCTCTTTGGTCAAGACTCATTTCTGGTGGCCCACACTCACCCAAGACGTCAAGTCCTATGTTTCAGCCTGTCCGACCTGTGCTAGGAATAAGACCGGCAATCAGCCTCCTGCCGGTCTCCTGCAACCCTTGCCCACGCCCGGCCGTCCTTGGTCTCATATTGCCGTTGACTTCGTCACGGGTCTGCCACCTTCTGAAGGTAATACTGTCATCTTCACCATCATTGACCGTTTTTCGAAAGCTGCTCATTTCATTCCCCTACCAAAGCTTCCCTCTGCTTCTGAGACGGCTAACCTCCTTGTCACACATGTGTTCCGCATTCATGGAATCCCTTCTGATATTGTGTCAGATCGGGGACCCCAGTTTATCTCGCAGGTCTGGAAGAGCTTTTGCGCCACTCTGGGGGCTACTACAAGCCTCACTTCGGGTTACCACCCTCAATCAAATGGTCAGGCTGAGCGGTGTAACCAGGAACTTGAGACCGCCCTCCGGTGTGTCGCCGAACGCAACCCCTCATCCTGGAGCACACATCTGTGTTGGGTTGAGTATGCCCACAACGCACACAAATCCTCTGCCATAGGTATGTCCCCGTTCGAGGCTTCCCTTGGATACCTTCCCCCTTTGTTCCCAAGTCAGGAGGTCAACGTTCCGGTTCCATCTGTCCTGCACCACTTCCGCCGTTGCCGGCGGGTCTGGCGGGAGACGAAGGCAGCCCTCTCACGTACTGCTGCTCAAAATAAGGTGTTTGCTGACCGCCGTCGCTCTACGGCCCCTGTGTACGAGGTGGGACAGAAAGTCTGGCTCTCCACTAGGGACATTCCCATCAGGGGCACTACGAGGAAATTGGCTCCTCGTTTCATCGGACCTTTCCCGATCACGAGGATCATCAACCGTTCTGCGGTGCGCCTTCGACTTCCCTCGTCTATGCGGATTCACCCCACTTTCCACGTCTCTCAGGTCAAGCCGGTCTCAGAGAGCCCTCTGTGCCCTCTCTCCGACCTTCCGCCTCCTGCCCGGCTGATCGACAACCACCCGGCCTTCACTGTCCGTGCCATTTTGGATGTTCGTCGCCGTGGCCGGGGATTTCAATACCTGGTGGATTGGGAGGGTTATGGCCCCGAGGAGCGGTCTTGGATTCCCCGCTCGTTCATCTTAGATCCCAGCCTCATCACCGCCTTCTTCGCCGCTCACCCGGAGAAGCGCTGCGGGCCGCCCGGAGGCGGTTCTTGAGGGGGGGGTACTGTCGGGATCCCACTGTCTGCAGCCCTGCCGCCCTCTCCAAGATGGCCGCTGATTGACGCCAGCTGACGACGCCAGCTGACAGCCATCATCTAACGAGGAGCTCCACTACTTAAGGCTGCAGTCCAGTGAGATCCAATGCTGGAGCATTGTGCCTCAATCGGTATACATGACTTCAGCCAGAAAGTATTAGTCTGATAAGAGTACTCACCTTATGATTTTGTGTCCACAGTTTTGTGAAACCCTGGATCCTGTTTTCGTCTGCCTTTGTCTGCCAGTTCCTGCCTTGTTGCCACTCGCTGCCAACCCACCGACCCAACATCCCCTGTAAGAACCAAACAGAGCATCAGTTTTGATCCACCTATCCCACCAGTAGGACCCTGACCCTGTTCTCTCTTCCAGGCACTCCCAAGACCCCAAGTGTCCCTTTATCACCTGTAAATAATAAACACTGTAAATAATTGTTACTCTGAGTTGTGCCTCTGTTCTGGTCTTGTACCACTCTGGGTTCAGTCGGTCCTTACACATTACCACTATCTGACAGCCCTCTACTAACCCAAGACAGTAGAAGATACCGTTCTCTGTCATTTCCTTGACTAAGTGTGTCTCTAACGTCTCATCATTCACCTTTATGTGACTTTTTCTGTACTTTGTTTGAATATGTGGACCCCAGGTATGGAACCCTTGGCCGTACAGAATTATTTCCATTTTTATTTCATTTATTAGTTCACCTTCTGGGTCAGGTTTCTGTTGGTTTGGATTGCCCGTTTTGGATTGATCCTCCATCGTGGCTGCTGCTACCAGTTCGGGTTTTGGTTTAGTTGGATCGTTCGCTGTGGACTGGTCCTCCAGTCCTGTTGATGCCGCTTCTGCAGCCATTCATCGTTTTTGTCGTCACGAGTTTGTCTGGTTTCAAAGCCGACTGACTTTCTGTCCTTGTACCTGGGATGAAAACAGACCTGCTGCTAATCTTACTCTAGACTATGGTCTGTAGGCCTTAGTAAGCCCTTTTTACCCCACCACTGCCTAATGGTACTAAGGGGTACTCAGCTGGTAGCTAGTCCAGCCGCTACAACTCCTCCACTCTAGGAGTGTTGTGGTTTGGCGTTCGGTCAGTCCTCTGACGCACGCCTTTGTCTCTTGGGGGTCTTTATTCTTTAAAAACCTCTTGGCTGGCTCGCCATGTCTTTCTATGCGAGTGAGGTAGCCACAGGATTTTGTAACAAATCCTCACTCCAGCCTACTCCATCAAAGGTTCCTTAACTAATCCTAGCACTCAAGTATTACCCGAGATGTCCCGAAACAGTTAGGATTTTAAGTTGAGACGAGGTAATTCACCCAGACTGTTTACTGTCAACGATCTATACGTCACACCCTCATTTCACCCTGTGAATTCATTCATTCATTCATTCAATTCAACCTTTATTTATACAGGCTAGCCTCATTGAGCCACGGGGACTCATTTACAAGAGGGACCTGTCTCACTCACACCCAGGGTCAATTTAGAGCAGGGGTGTCAAAGTCAAATACACCGAGGGCCAAAAAAAACAAATTTGCTACAAGCCAAGGGCCGGACTGGTTCAATGTTTATTATAAGGAGGTGATAGAAGTTTTTTTTCTTCTTTCTGCACTCTTTTCATTCAATGTTTTTTTTTTATGAATTTGTTTTATTTTGGGAGGAGACCCAGAGGAAGACCCAGGACGCGCTGGAGGGACTATGTTTCTCGGCTGGCCTGGGAACGCCTTGGGATTCCCCCAGAGGAGCTGCTCCAAGTGGCTGGGGAGAGGGAAGTCTGGGCCTCCCTACTTAGGCTGCTACCCCCGCGACCCGACCCCGGATAAGCGGAAGAAGATGGATGGATGGATGGATGTTTTATTTTGTCTCTTTTAAATGAATGAATAAATGAATTAAATAAAATATTAAATAAAGCCTCAATAAACACTTATGATCAATAACTCATGTGAATAATGCAGAATACCATCCTGATTTATGCTCAATAATCCAGGTGAATAACACAGAATAACATCCTGATTTATGCTCAATAATCCAGGTGAATAACAGAATAACACTCTGATGCATGCTCAATAATCCAGGTAAATAACACAGAATAACATCCTGAATTATGCTCAATAATCCAGGTGAATAACAGAAAAACACCCTGATGCATGCTCAATAATCCAGGTAAATAACACAGAATAACATCCTGATTTATGCTCAATAATCCAGGTAAATAACAGAATAACATCCTGATGCATGATCAATAATCCAGGTAAATAACACAGAATAACATCCTGATTTATGCTCAATAATCCAGGTAAATAACAGAATAACATCCTGATGCATGATCAATAATCCAGGTAAATAACACAGAATAACATCCTGATTTATGCTCAATAATCCAGGTGAATAAAAGAATAACATCCTGATTTATGATCAATAATCCAGGTAAATAACACAGAATAACATCCTGAATTATGCTCAATAATCCAGGTGAATAACAGAATAACACCCTGATGCATGCTCAATAATCCAGGTAAATAACACAGAATAACATCCTGAATTATGCTCAATAATCCAGGTGAATAACAGAATACCGTAACACCCTGATGCATGCTCAATAATCCAGGTAAATAACACAGAATAACATCCTGATTTATGATCAATAATCCAGGTGAATAATGCAGAATAATAAACGCTTCTTTCATAACTTCTCCATCACTGAAAGACTTCTTATGTTGAGCCAGGATGCGGTTAACACGGTAGGAGGCGATCGTAGCAACCTTACCTTTTGTGCTGGGCTGAGTGAAGATCGATTGATGGGCTGCAAGCTTGTGTTTTAGCTCCCGCATGTTCTGAGTCCATAAACAACTTTTAGGAGGGAAATCTGTCTCAGTTTGTGCATCGTCTTGAAATGCCGCTCCAAGTTACACTTTTTGGGCAAGGCAACGCTCGAATTACAGATGAGGCAAATAGACTTCGAATTAGAATAAACAAAAAAATACTCCTCCTCCCACTCTGTGTGAAAATAATAAGTTTTCGTTTGCTTGTTTGCTAGTTCTGCAGCATCCATGTTTACTTCGCACCGATAGCTCCACTGCTGTCTTAAAGTCTCGTCAGTCACTGCACCCAAAACTCGCGAGACTATGTCTGTGAGAAAACAAGATGGGGAGGGCTGAGGAAAGTGTTGCTGCGCATTGGAATATCGTCACTTCTCCCACCCCCCACCTCCACCACTTCTGCCGGAGTTAGAATGAAGCTGAGCACCTCCACCACTTCAGCCGGAGTTAGAATGAAGCTTAGCAGCGGACATTTCACCTTGTTAACAGCTGAGAGCCGGCTGCCGGTGTTCTGTGGCTTGCGGGCCGGCTCTAATAGTTATTAAATATCATCCAGGGGGCCATAAATAATTGTTTTGCGGGCCGGATCTGGCCCGCGGGCCGCCACCTTGACATATGTGATTTAGAGTTACCAATCAGCCTAACATGCATGTTTTTTGGACTGTAGGAGGAAACCGGAGTACCCGGAGAAAACCCACGCATGCACGGAGAGAACATGCAAACTTCACCCAGAAAGGCCCTCGGACCGGGATTTGAACCGGGGACCTGCTCGCTGAGAGATAGCAGCTCTACCAGTTGTGCCACCGTGCTGTCGAATAGCCTGACTTAGCAGAATGGAGTCAGATCGTATCCCACGGGGAAACGTGCATTAACGACAGCGTACCTCCTTGTAGATTGCAATTGTTTCCAGATCTGGTTAGTTTTAGGATCTAGGAACAAGATCCCAGGGGGTTGTATTATACTCTCGAAGCTAATAAAACCGTTCAAAACCTCCACAAGGTTGTTGTTATCTTTGAACCAAGTTTTCCATTTAATATCAAGTAAGTCAATGAAAATCCAGATTTGTACGTTTTGTGTTGTTTTAATTAATAATTGTAGGGGATTAATAGCATTTAGGTACTTCTACTACAGGTTGATTACATCAGGTTACATAATTGGCATCCAAAGAATCAAATAATTATATAGCTTCCTAAAGGTGTCTCCACAGGCAGGGCTTAAAATGTTTGAGGTGTGATTGAATTGAGTTGTAATCCAGTCAGAAAATTGCAATCCAACAGATGAAAAAAATCCTTGAGTTACAATCCAACAGGAAAATCCACAGGCAACCTTGTTGTGATTGAGTTGAGTTGTAATCCAGTCAGAAAATTAGTCGAGCTGATGAAAGGCCTCCAGAGCAGGGGGAGAGGAGGTGCAGAGGGAACACGGTGTTCCATCAGGTTCCAGACAGAGCAATCAGGCCTCAGTGCACAGACCTCGCTCTAGGGTCTTCCAGGGAGTTGATCCGGTGACCAAAACTCTTCTAAACCACCCCTAATCCACCATCAGCAGAACAATAATGGTATAATCCACAAAATTGTGATTATTCCACAAAAAGTGTCATAAAGCAGCAAAAAGTAGTATAATCCAACCAAAAATGGTATAAAAAGAAAATCAGTTATAATCCAATCATTAGTTCACTCGAGCTGATGAAATTGCTTTCAGGGCAGTAAGAAGGTAATAAACAGGGACACAGTGTTCCCTTATCTTCCAGACTGTAAACAATCAGCTCTCAGAGCGCAGATCTCGCTCTGGGTCCGGGTTCAGATGACTTCAAACAGTAACCGATTTTAATCTTCCTGTTTAAGCAGGCTATTGCTGTTATATTAATATAAATTTTTAGTTAATGAACAAATTCTGTGGAGTATTCCCCTGCCTCTTTTATGGTAATAAGCCTTGTGACTTAATCCCGTAGAAAGGGAAATAATCTACCACTCTTGGTAATGAGGGATGTTTACTCCAAATCCTGAGGCGTTATCTCATCTTTGAAGAAAAGGCTATAATGGATCATTCGGGATGCAAACAACAGTACTCCTTTATTCCAGGAGAAAAACTCTTTTCGAATTAATCCAATTCTTCTTTCCCCCAGGACAGTCCAGAAAATGTCCAGTATTTTCCACAAAGGTCTCCAAAAAGCAAGTCAGCAACTTCTCCTTTCTCCACCAGCCTTTTTATAGCCATAAGGGACTCAGCCCCCACTTGTTTGGGGACTTTACAGAGCAGCTACATAATTTTCCTCAATTTTCATTGATAGTTGGCGACATCATCGGCAACATCATTTTCTAGGCTTTTTATTGGTGGTTGGTGACATCATCCCATCCCTTCGTGCGTCACCTGGGCAGTGCCTTATAATAATAATAATAATAATAAACTTTATTTGTATAGCACCTTCCTACAATGCCTTGCATTGACCAAGGTGCTTAACAGGATAAAAAGATGAATAAACTGGAACAATAAATCAATGAAAATAGAATAAGAAACAACAGCAATAAAAGAAGGCAATGGAAATAAAAATGCTACATACTAAAATACCAAAAGTAATAAAAGTTACACACTGAAAGCTTTTTTGAACAAGTGGGTCTTCAGTCTGGTTTTGAACAGAGTCAGATCAGAGGTGGCACGCAGCTCAAGGGGGAGGCTGTTCCAGGCTTTTGGGCCGGCAACAGAAAATGACCGGTCTCCCCATTGTTTGTACCTTGAGCGAGGCACCTCCAGCAGGTGTTGACTGGCAGATCGTAAATCTCTGCCGGGCTGATGGGCTTTCAAAAGTTCTGAGATGTACAGAGGAGCAAGTCCATTCAGAGCTTTGAAAACAAACAGGAGCAGCTTGAACTGTATCCTGAACTGAACCGGGAGCCAGTGTAGAGAGGACAGGACAGGAGTGATGTGTTCATATTTTCGTGTGTTGGTCAAAAAGCGCGCGGCAGAGTTCTGTACAAGCTGTAAACGGGAGATGGAGGATTGATTAATACCAACATACAAAGCATTACAATAATCAAGTCTGGAGGTCACAAAGGCATGGATGGCCTTCTCCAGATCACTACGGCTGAGAAATGTGTTGAGCTGAGCTCCAAACTGAGCTCCATGCCCCGTCCATCTCTCACTGGTTGTGGGTTTGAGGTGTCTCCCAGCCAGGGGGCAGCAGACTGTTTGCTACAGGTGCAGATGATTTGATGATTTGTTTGAAGGTGTTCACTCACAGGGCAGAAAAAGGCAAACAATGTGGGAGAGAAGTGCTGGGAGAAGTTTTAATTAAGAAAATATTGCAGAACTAAGGCTTGTTTCAAGAAAAAGGGAAAAAAGGAGGAAGAAGGAGCCGGTGAGTTTAAAATTATATTGTATTTGGAGCTGTGGACTAACGTGTCAAAAATGTTTATATTCAGGTTAAAAATGTAATTTGTTAAACTTGTGTCAAAGTTCAAATTGCAAATGATATATGTTAAAGGGCAGTTAAAGTGTGTATTATTATGAAAGGTGGAAGCTAAAAGTAATTTGTTAAATGTGATTTTGTACATTTAAGGGAGCTTAGAGCTGCCAAAGTGTATGGTTAAACTTATCACTTAAAAACATTTAAAATATGTTCAATTGAATTTGGGTGTCACATATGTGGATGTGTTATACTTAATTTCAAGGGTAAATTTTAGTTTGAAAAGGATTTAATTTTAGGAATATGTTAATTGATGTAGGCTTATTGAGTTACATTTTCTTGAACTATTTTCTTGTTTGTACTCTAAAGGCCGAGATACACTCGAGCTTCCTCACGGTACGCCTATACGCAGCGTACGTACGCTGTGGCAAAAGCGTAGCCCCTCGTAGCCCCTCAGGGCATGTACGCGCAAAAGTATTTTTTTACTACGCATACGCGATCCGCGTGCGCGATACGCGGTGTCTGACCATAAACTTCCCGGCGCCGGACTGTTTTGTATGTTACACAAATGAAATAAATTCCCCTTCTTTATCGCTGATCGGGCCTTTTCTTTTGTTTTTTTGCCTAAAGTCAAGTAACCGCTTCTTCCTCCGTTCACTCGATGATTGAAATGAATGAATTCAGGTCCTACCTGGGTGCACGATGTTTTAAATATTCCCTGGTGGGCTGTGTGCTGCAGGAAAAGCGCTCCCTGTTATTATTTTTATTTCTGAGAGAACTTTTTATAACATATATAGTAGAAACACCGTATCAGAACACCGCAGAAGTCCAGCGAGCTGCTCATGATGAGTTCTCTAGGTTTCACTTTCAGCTGACTAGGTTTCACTTTCAGCTGACTTAAAGGCTGTCAATCAATTCAGTAGGCGTGTCAGCAAGTGACCAATCAGCGAGCTCAGTTGAGTCCCTCCGTGCTCAGCTGCTCATATTACAACAAGGAGAACGTGAGCTGAAGTATAGCAGCAAAAACATACGCACAAAATATGCGCGTATACGCGCGTATACGGAGGACGCTTCAGTGTATCTCGGGCTTTAGGTTTTTCACCTGTTTTGACCTCAACAAACTTTCAAAATAAAAGAAAAGAAAGGATTGATTCTTGGTCATTGAGTGAAGTCCAGTCCAAAATCTTCCGAAGCAAGCTACCCTTTCAAGTGGGGGGAAACTGCAGATTAAAAACTGAAAACCACTTGACAGTGAAAAACCGCCAATAAGGGCTGGAGCAGAAAATCTGTTAAAAAGCAAAATGGCTGACTCAAAGTCATTGGAGCAGCTTAAAAGTAATAGAACATCTGCAAAGAGGTTATTCTCCCGACTTGCCAATAACGTTGTCCGGATGCACACCATAATGCCAGAAGAGGAGCTCAGAGACAGTTTCAAGAAACTCATAATTGAGGCTAACAAAGTTATGGAAGCCAATGAAGATGTGGAAGCTCAGTATCTTGCAGAGGCACAACTAGAAGAGGATTCTGAAACAGTCCCAGAGTTAAGTGCGTTGCAAAGGACTGATATTGAGAAGACTGAAAGTGAATGTGAAATGAAATTGAAAGATCTGAAGGACCTTGTCCAGAAGACGCTCTGGGCAAATTTTGGTGAAGAGGAACTGAAAATGGCAGTAAAAGCTGCAGAGGAGAAAGTAGAGAGTGTAATGTCCTTTAAACCTGGTGGAAATAAAGAGGCCTTTGACTTCATGTTCGACTACATGGAAACACTGGTGAAGAAGGCAAAGGAGCTGTATACAAAATGGAAGTGCTGGGCCCCTTCGGCTGAGCAGAGTGACTTTCAGATGCGTGTGAGAGAGCTTGAGCAAATTGTTCCAAAGTTAATGTCCAGAAAAGCAGAGTTCATTGAAGCAAAAGCTAAGGAAGATGCTGGAAATGTTGGAAGTGGAGCTCCCATCACCTATCCAACATCAGCCATTAGACTGAAGCCAACCTCCCTCCCCAAGTTTACTGGCAACAGACGAGACTTTCATCGTTGGAAAAGAGACTGGGAGGCTCTTCAGAGGCAAGGAGAACCCACCGGGTCAAGGGAAGTCAAAAAATTCCAGCTCATCGACAGTTTGGATGAGAAGATGATGAAAGACCTCCGACTATTAACCTACAACACAGCAGACGACATATTTCGTGTACTGGAAAACAGGTTCGGAAACCAAACAGCTATTGCAATCGAAATAGTTGAGGAACTCCAGAGTCTTCCACCTGTCAGAAGTCATCAGCCAAAGAAAATTGTTGAACTAATCCAAACTGTTGAGAAAGCCCTTGAAGACCTAAATGAACTTGGTGACAGTGGTGCTTTGAAGAACCCCCTAATGACAAAATCTATTGAAAGTAAACTTCCTGATGTTTTGAAGAAAGAATGGCTTCTCTACGCAGCTGAGAAGATAAATACTAAACCAGAGAAGCGCTTTGACAATCTTCTGGCCTTTCTCAAGAGTCAAGAAAGCATCTATGAACAGCTAGATCAACTGAGGGATGAGGATTTACCAAGAAAAGAAATTCGATCTGAGCAAAGGCAAGCAAGAACTAGAACTACAAACCAGTTAAGCAGCCGTCTCTCAGGATGTGTCCTCTGTGGAGATATCAAACATGGGAAGAAGCTGTACTTCTGTAAACAATTCCGTGTGCTCAATCTCACAGAGAAGAAAGATGCAGTACGAAAATTGGGAGCCTGCTGGAAATGTTTGGAGGTCCACACTGATGATGATCACTGCAAAACTTCATTCCTGTGCAGAAATTCTGAATGCGAGAGGAGGAAAGACAAAGACCATCATTATTATCTGTGTCCAAATGCTGAAACATCTAGAGGTAGTACAGGCCAAAGGAGGAGCAGGAGTGGCACAGTGGGAGGTGATAACAAGAGGAATTACACTGAAGCCCAAGAAGGGTTCCTTAAAAAGCTTTCACCGGAACTGGCCAAACAATGTCAAGATGTCTTCTGTAACACAACATCAACCTCCCATGTTACAAAAAGTCACTCAAGTCTTCTGGCAGAAAATGGGCTAATGGAGTGGCCTGTTATAATGATGCTTCTGGAGGTCAGAGCTAATGATGGACAAAAAATTGGGACCCTGATCGATCTTGCTTCTGACACAAATTATATTACTCATGAGGCAGCAGGTCGACTTAACCTCAGAAGTGAAGACATCACACTTGTGGTCCATGGTGTAGGAGGAATGAAAGTCTTTGTTGAAACAAAGCGGTACCTCCTGAAAATCCGTGTCCGCAACTCAAGAGGCTCTTTCAAGTCCCATCAGCTGGTTTGTTATGGCCTGGAAAAAATTGCAGATGTCCATAGACATGTGTCTGCAAAAAAGCTGCAAAGGTTCTTCCCAGGCATCCCACTCAGTGACCTGGTAAGACCAAAAGAAATCCACCTCCTTATAAGCCACAAAGAGGGCCAGCTGGTTCCACAGAAAATCTGTACTGTTGGAGATATTGTGCTGTGGGATGGGCCAATGGGAAAGACTATTGCTGGCACCCATCCTGAACTGTTTGATGAGGTCATTATATCAGCTCATACATCAAGAACACACTTCGCAAGGTCTATGAGAGCAGCTGCTGTGAGGTATGAAGAACGCATCTGTGTAGCCCCCAGTCATCCCCCACAGCAAATCAAGACTGCTGTCCGAACTCAGGAATCCAGTTGTGCTACTACATCCAGTTTCCTCAAGTGGTGGAAATGGGATAGTATTGGTGCTGGCTGTGTTCCGAGATGTGGAGGCTGTCGCTGTGGGAACTACCAGCTAGGTGGTAAAGAAATGACACTCGCTGAAGAAAGGGAGCTGGAAGTGGTAAAAAGTGGGCTCACATATATAGTTGCTGATGACCATAGCAACAAACCTCATTGGCATGCCAACTATCCCTGGGTAGAAGATCCAGCCACATTACCTAACAACAGGGGTGCAGTCGAAGCCACATTCTTGAGGACTGAGAAGCAGCTGGCTAGGCAGCCAGAGTGGAAAGCTGCATATACTGCTCAAGTTCATGAGATGGTTGAGTGCCGAGCTGCAATAAAGTTGTCTAGAGACATCTTGGATGTATGGACTGGTCCAGTATGGTATATCAGTCACCTCATCGCACCCAACCCACACTCTGTCACAACTCCAGTAAGGTTGGTCTGGAACAGCAGTCAAAAGTGCAAAGGGGTGAGTTTAAATGATCTCCTGTTTAAAGGCCCAGATGTCCTCAACCCAATCCGTGCTGTGCTCTTCAAATTCCGAACGGGAACTTTTGCTGCTCTGGGGGACATACGGAAGATGTACAATTCAGTGTGGCTTGAGGACCGAGAGGTGCATCTGCATAGGTTCCTGTGGCGTGACTCTGAGGAGGAGGAGCTGGGTGAATTTGCAATAACAAGAGTCAACATTGGAGATAAGCCAGCAGGTTGTATTGCTCAACTTGCCCTGAGAGAGACAGCTAATCTCCCCCAGTTCAGCCATTTTGTGGAGGAGCGTCAAGTAATAGAAGAACATAGCTATGTTGATGACTTCTTGACCTCTCATAACAACTTGAACCAGCTTAAACTCATCACAAAAAATGTGGAAGAGATCCTGCGAGCAGGTGGGTTTGAATTAAAGCCATGGATCTTCTCTGGTCAAAGTGGAAAACAGTCTGCTGGAAAGCAGGACCAAGAGACTACTCCAAAGTCTATAATCCTACCAAATCAGCTCAAAATGGAAGACAACAAAGCTCTTGGCCTTGGCTACACCCTGGAAGATGACAAAGTCCATGTCATGGTTGGGATAAACTTCTCAAAGAGAAAGAGAAAAATGAGACTCGGAAAAGATCTTCAACTGGAACAAGTGAAAGCTCAAACACCAGACCCCCTGACACGACGAGAACTACTCAGCCAAGTTTCTGGACTGTATGACCCAATTGGTCTGACAACGCCTGTCAAGCAAAAAGGGGCCATCTTGGTTCGGAGAGCATTTCAAGAGGCCAAACATAGATTCGCAAAAGACACTTGGGACCTTGCACTCTCAAAAAAGCTAAGAGGAGATGCCATCTGCCTCTTTGAAGAATATGCTCAACTGAGTAAGGTTAGGTTTCCAAGAGCCTTGACACCATTGGATGCACTTGCTGAACCTGATGCAATCACATTTTCTGATGGCAGTGAGCAGGCTTATGGTGCTGTCCTGTACTTGCGTTGGGCATGTGACCGAGATCCAGTAGTAAGGCTGGTGGAGTCTAAAGCTAAACTGACTCCCTTAGACCACAAGGGAGAAGCAGTCAAGGCAGAGCTGTGTGGAGCAGTATTTGCTGCCCGCTTAAAGAAGTACTTTGAACAACATTGTCAAATTCAAGTGAAGCAGTGGTACCATTTTGTTGATAGCCAAACAGTCCTTGGTGCAATTCAGCGTGAACGCTATGGTTTCCAGTCCTTTTTTGCCAACAGGATTGGAGAAATCCAAAACAGTACAAACTTCAGGATTGGTGGTGGATCTCTGGTTCCCTAAACATTGCTGACATTATTACTCGTGGGGCTGGTTCAAAAGACTTGGAAGAAAATTCGGAGTGGCAGCGAGGCCCACATTTTCTTAGTCTACCAACTGATGAGTGGCCAATTAAATCTGCTAAGGATGTTTCATCAATGGCAAGAGAGTCTGTTGGAAAGATGCAGAAGAAATCATTCGTTGCTGCACTCACAAGAGCTCAGTTAAAGAAAGAACCACCAGACCTGGAGCTTCGAAGGCCACCTGCAGGTGCTGCAATCCAGAACCTGCTGGATGTGCGACATTTCAGCAGTTTGACTCGACTGACCCAAACGATTGCCCAGGTCTGGCGGGCTGCGAAATGTTTTGCTGGTCAGAAGAGGACCGTGAGAACCCCAAAGTGGGAGGCAGTTTCATCAGCTGGGGTTATCACTGTAACAGAGCGCCAAGATGCTTTAAGATATATTTTTCTTGCTGCACAAGAGGGAGTAACGTTTTCAGCCACCACAATAGACCGTTTGGTGGTTTACAAAGAGAAAGAATCTGGGCTACTGGTTTGTGGTGGGAGAGTCCAAGCTTTTAATGAAGACAGAGTTGGTGTTCCCCTCTTACCACATGGTGCCTGGGTCTCGACGTTGCTGATTCGTGAAGCTCACAGCAAGGGTCATGAAGGAGTGGCTGCAACTCTTTTGAGGGTGAAAAGGAGAGCATGGATCATAAAGGGACGAAGAATTGCTCAAAAGGTCATTGAGAATTGTATGATCTGCAAAAAGGCCAAAGCTAAATTATGTCAGCAAGCGATGAGTGATTTGCCTCAAGAGAGAACTAGACCTGCATCCCCATTCGAGTTTACAACAGTCGACATGTTTGGACCTTATCAAGTTAAAGATGACGTGAAGAGGAGAGTCACAATGAAGGTTTGGGGAATGGTGTTCTGCTGTATGGCCAGTAGAGCAATTCATACAGAGCTTGCTAACACTATGTCAACTGAAAGTTTTCTGATGGCTTATCAGAGATTCACAGCAATTCGAGGGCACCCCAAGAAGATTTGGTCTGACCCAGGGACAAATTTTGTTGGTGCTAAGCCTGTTCTGAAGGAGTTGTATCGCTTTCTAGATGCCTTGGACAGGTCTGCTGTGGAGGAGATTTCAGCTCAGAATGGAACTGACTGGCAGTGGAAAATCCAACCAGCTGATTCCCCTCATCGGAATGGCTCTGCTGTAGCCTGGTTAAAACCACACCCTGTCCTTCACTTCGCTTCAGACTAGGGTCTGGCATTCCTCCCATTGAAAACGATTTCTCCTGGAGATTTTTGAATGGACCAATCAGAGAACAGAAGGCGGAGTTTTGTTAGTTTAGCCTGGCGAGGTCCAGGCTATCAGATAAATTGCTCAGAAACCACTCGGTGGATATTTTTTCTGCCACCAGTGTGTAATTATATGGCTCTAATTTACTGACTGTTGGCCTAGATAAAACATTTGAGATAAAATTCGATTTTTTATCATTTATTTTCGTAGCGCACCCGAGGCTGTTTGGAAAATGTCAAACCGAAACTATTTAAATCCAGCAGATTTGACCATTTCGTGAATTGATTTAGGAACTGTTAAGCTCAGGAACACTTCTGATATAACGTCAGCTAAGAAATATATTTTTTATCAGCAGAGAAATAATAGTTTTTTACCTTGTTTTGATGAAAATTCCTTCGTGGCGGCAGCCATTTTGAATGACGACGTCAGTCGACATCGTTCAAAACTCCGCCTTCTGCTCTCTGATTGCTCAGGAACACTTCTGATATAACGTCAGCTAAGAAATATATTTTTCTCAGCAGAGAAATAATAGTTTTTTACCTTGTTTTATTGAAAATTCCTTCGTGGCGGCAGCCATTTTGAATGACGACGTCAGTCGACGTCGTTCAAAACTCCGCCTTCTGTTCTCTGATTGGTCCGAACAAAAATCTACCGGAGAAATCCTTGTGGATGGGGGAAGTCCCAGACTGTGAAGTGAAGGGAAATGAGAATTGAGCGGAGCTGTGCAGGAAGGCGAGGGCCAGGCTGGCTCTGCTGAAGCAGCTGTTCGAATTGTGAAAAAGGCATTCCACAGTCTGGGAAGGGAGCCAGGACTCAGCTTCATGGAGTTTCAGACAAAACTTCAGCTTGCCGCTAATCTAGCAAATGAGCGTCCTATTGATGCCAAGGTGCAGACCCAGGAAGACACCGTGCTGCACATTACACCCAATTCACCCCTGCTAGGACGAGCTTCATCAAGTGGTGACTGGAAAACCTTTGACTACACAAGTTATCCTTATAAAAGACTTCAAGAAATGCAACACCAAGTTAACAAGTTTTGGAGGTCCTGGAGCCAACTTGCTGGACCAAATCTCTTGGGGAAAGCTACCCTTTCAAGTGGGGGGAAACTGCAGATTAAAAACTGAAAACCACTTGACAAAATGACTTGACTTTAGAGAGCAGACGGAGCTGGAAAAAGCTGGTTTTGACAACAGAACTGATCTGTTTATCAAGCTTTAAGTTGGAGTCAAGCTGCACTCCAAGATTTCTGACCACCGAGTTGAAGTGGGGGAGGGGAAAACCAACACTGGGACTGGGAAGGATGTTGTTGGTGTCATCGGGTGCACCAAATAAAATGCATTCAGTTTTATCTGTGTTTAGGTGGAGGAAGTTTTGAGAGAGCCAGTGCTTAATGTCATTTAAGCAGTTGACAAGAGTGTTTGAACTGAGTGAGGGGTTGGGAGTGACTGGCAGATAGATTTGTAAATCATCTGCATATAGATGAAAGGACAGATTATGACGTGCAATGATTGATCCTAATGGCAGCATGTAAAGAGAGAAGAGGACTGGCCCTAGAATATGCTACGTTCCAGTTGCCTCGGAGGTCGAAATTATGAACCCGGAATGACGTCATCACCGAGTTAAATGCGTTCCAGTTAGCTTGTCGGCACGATGACGAAAACAAGATGGACGCCCGCTACAAAGCTGTTGTTGTTCTTGCTTTGTTGGATTATAAAAAGGTTTCCAGACCAGCAGCGAAGTTGAAAAGCAATTCTGAGGCTCTTGAAATGTTAACCAGGTATGTTGTTTTAACCAGTAGTTTTTATTTATTTATAAATAAGCTTATTTTTGTTAATTATGGTCTTGAGGCTCTTACATCTACTTTATAGTTTTAATTCGATCTCTTTTAGGATTATAGCAGCAGTACAGAAGTTATCATTAGATAAATAAAGTCAGAAAGTGCTGAACATTGTTTTTCTTTTCTTTTTACTACCTCAAACCATTAGCAGACGTTTTTACGGTTTATTGTTAAAATTGTTATTAAACTTCAATCAATCAAAACTTTATTTCAGACTCATATGGTCCATAGTAACAAAACAATTTAATTTCTTTGTATTTTAGGATGCTGCTGATACACACAAACCTACGGACACATGGAATAATCATGAAGACTATGGGAGGTGATGCTGAACATGGATGACAACAAGTTTGTGCGTCATTTCAGAGTCAACAAGACCCAGTTCACATCTGTAATGATGCAGCTGCAGGAGAAAGGCATAAGGAAGGAGCACTGTCAAGGTGCAGCACCAGTCCCTGTAGAAAAGAAGGTCCTGATGTTCCTGTGGTACATGGCCAACCAGAACAGCTTCAGGGAGATGTCTGACAAATTTGATGTCTCGCAGTCCTCAGCGCACAGGATCATCATGGAAGTACTGAAGGCCATTTTGCACAATGGGACACACCTTCATCCCCTGGCCTAACGAATTGATGCTGTGGTGATGATTGTCATCATGGCAGCCTGCCTTCTGCATAACCTCTGCATTGGGGCTTCACCAGTGTGTCAGGATCACCCAAACGGCTGTCCAAGGCAGGAGGATGAATATGACTAAATTACTCTTTACTGTGATGTGTGGATGCTGTACTTGTATTAGCTTGTCATAACTTGTCAAAAAATGTTCTAGTGTTGTTATAGTGCTGTTTTGATTAAATGTGTTTATCTGACATGCCACTCTCTCGCTGTCATTTATATCTGTGTGGATAAACCACGCCAAAAACATAAGCTGGTATAGGTAAACACATTTTACAGCTTCAAAAACCAGCTGCAAAACTTAAGTTTCCCACAACAATAACACCTGCTTAAAAGTCAGTGCTTAAATAAAGCATTTCTATGTAGTAATTTTAAAACTCTGCCCGATGAGAACATGAGAGCACTAGTTTCTCTGCAAGTACATCGGTTTCCAAAAACATTGATGAAAAACTATACAGTGCATCATGACAAATTGTCGTGTTTGAATACCAGAGGTGTTCCTCTTTTACACTGAATTTACTTTCATTCTAAGTAGTTTATTTTCATTACCTGCTTTCCTTTATTCTACTGAAAAACCACATTGTGAAGTAAGACAAGAATTTGTGCATTTGTTATTTCAAATTGTTTTTAATAACGTATGACAACAAGGCACAGGTACAATTTGAGGTCTGAGGTCTCAGTAAAATGAGCTACCAGCTAAAACTAAATCAAAATAACTAACTTCACAAAAATCTTACTTAGTAATGTTGGACACAAAGACACTGTTCCAGTAGCAGCTGGCAAAATGCACCGAATAGAAAATGACAGTTTTGTGCAAATTAAACAATGAAATGTTCCTGAACATTCATTTGTGCAACAAATAAAAATCAGTAATCTCTTGTTTCACAATTATCTATCAGCCGGGTTATCAGTCTGCTCTCCTCTGTGCTCTGCAAGGGACCAGGGAAACAGGTTTATCTGCTCGGGTCCAGGAACATGTTCATCTTCATGTTGACATAAACTGCAAAGAAATATACACATGGTTAACAACAAATCACAGATGACAGTAACTCACAAAACTAACCCACAATAATAATTATAAATAAGGTCGATTTTCACTCTCACACACACACCCAACACAGACACACACACAGACACACACAGCTGTGGATTGACAGGATGGTTTGGGTTTCAAGTTTTGCATTTTTTTTAAACAAAATAATTGATTCTGTTAAACTGGATTCCCACCCTGACAAGCCAAGATAAATCTTGATAGACCTTTTAAAAACAGTTTATGGTGCAAAACATTAGTTTACTAGCTAAAAACACATGTAAAGGTGAACAGAGAACAACGAGGTTGCAGGTCTCCGACGCAGCTACATCATCAACACGGCAACAATCACGTTCGACGCTCTTTAGAAAACACAAACCGCTTCGAAAACACCCTCTAATTATTAGGCGACATATCGTATAATAATCACTGTAAAGTACGACATGTGTTACTGAGTTAATGATAAACAATGAACGCTGGACAGCTAAAACGAGTACTGTGCTAAACAACAACAATGCCGCCTCACACCCGTTTAGCGTGCCGTTGTCGAGGCACAGAGGCTGTTTAAACATATCATTATCGTTACTGTAAAGAACTACAATGCCTGAATGCATTAATGTGAAGTTACGGCTGAGTAAACCACAAAGAACAGCGAAAAAGAGTAAAAAGTAACTCTTTCACTCACTGTTGATGTGAGGAGCAGCCATCTTGAAACGATGATCTCGGCGAACTCGGGTATGGTGTGGCGAGACCGAGTCCACGAGTTGTAATTACGACCTGAGGGGGCGTTCCAGTTGATTTTTACTGCTCGGAAGCTCATAATTACGACCTCTGAGGACAACTGGAACGTAGCAATAGATCCCTGTGGTACGCCAGAGGTCAGAGGGGTTGATGAAGAGGAGGACAGATCACCTATCATGATAGAAAAAGTTCTCCCAGACAGGTAAGATTTGAACCACTCAAGCACAGCTCCCTGGAGGCCAACCAGCTGAGACAAGCGGTTGATTAGTACCTGATGGTCGACGGTGTCAAAAGCTGCTGAGAGGTCTAACATCACCAGCAGAGCAGGGTTTTTTGCATCCAGGGACAGAAGAATGTCATTCTGCACTTTGAGCAGTACAGATTCAGTGCTGTGACGAGCTCTTGAAAACCTGACACAGTGGTGTAATCTACGCAATACGCGGGTATACAGAGTATACCCACTAACAACGCTTATGAATTTTAGTATACCCATTCATTAAAATTGCCCAATGATACATGATATGTCATTAGGCACATGTCATTGATACATTAAACAACATTTAAACGCTTCCATAACAATCTGTCTTTATGCAGCGCTTGTTTATTACATTTGTTTAATTAATACTTCTGTACTTCCTACTTAATACTTGAACATGTTTTGCTTTGATACTGTTTTATACATTCTATAACATGTTTTTAATACAAAGAGAGAGAGAGAGAGAGAGAGAGAGAGAGAGAGAGAGAGAGAG